>JAZHYW010065507.1:0-15845 GCA_037355805.1 Ixodes ricinus
CAGTGGCGTAGCCAGGATTTTATTTCGGGAGGGGTTCAGCGGCATTATTGCCCCCCCCCCCCCTTCAATGACGAAGCAGGGTGAACTCGGCGGTGCGGACGCTCGCGCAAAGATTAGGGAGGCGCTGTTAAGAAAAACGGGTAAAGCTGCATTGTCATTTTTCAAAACGGAGCAGGCTTCATTTACAGGAATACAGGCATGGTGGCTCACTGTTCTACCGTAGTTGCGGCCCACCAACTTTAAAAGCTTCCTTACAGCACATAACTCCTTCCGCTTTTTGAGTTACCACTGCATTACCAACACAGGCCGGCCAGACAAAACAAAAAAACAAAAACAGTTATACTGTCATAAAAAATTAAACAGCAACACACTGAAAAATTGCAAAATTAGAGCAAGCGTTTATGCAGAAACACTTAACAATATTCCAAGCCGCCATTAAAATGGCCGAGACAGCTGAAGTCGAAATTTAGATGCCGCGAGGAACAAGTCGATGGCAACGTCACCGCTCTAACATTCCCGCTTGAAGCACGGAAGAGCATTTTTAGCGTTCCGTGTTCCTTCATTTCATAGATTACCTGATCACAAAGTTAGATGGGAGATTTAAAAGCACCGACGTACGTTTCAATTACTTTCGTCGCTTCTGCCTGCAAAGATCTTGGAAAGCGGGGCAGGTCTCGGCGCTGAAGAGTTTTTGGAGCTCCATTCAAGCCTGGTTTCATTTCCTGAACTCCAATGTGAGCTGCTCATATGGGCTACCAAATGCAAGTGGGAGAAATGTGAAACGCCCGTCACGTATGCGCTACATGCGGTCGCTCCCTGTCCGGAGGCCCTATTCCCAAACGTTCATCGTCTCCTCAAGATCCTAGCGACTCTGCCCGTAACAACGGCGGAAGCTGAAAGTTCGTTTTCTTCACTACGACGGTTGAAAACATACCTGAGAGCGTCCACTTCGAATGCGACTGCTCGGTTTAGCGCTTTTGAATGTTCACCGCGACATGGAATTTCAAGCGGAGAACGTCCTGGATATTCTTTGCCGTGAAGGCAGGCGGCTGCATCATAGGAACTTGGCATAAATGAAATGATCAAGGGAGTTTATAAATTGCTTTCTGAAATAACTAGTCACAGTTACTTTTTTATTTGTGGTAATTTACTGCGTGCTAAAGAACACTACTACTTCAAGGTGTTCAAGGCAGCAGAGGGGTGTACGGACGTCACGTGCAAAAAGTTAAAATTATCTTTTAAATCGAAACCGTTCATCTATTTCAATTATAAAATAGTGCGTAACGCTGTTGAACTAACCGAATGTTCTTTGGCGAACGCTTTTAACCTGCATTTTGTGAACATTAGAAGCGGGATTGTTACAGTAAAGTATTGCGTTTCTGATGATAGAAACAGCAGCTCGATTTTTTTAGATCTGGTTGGAGAACCTGAGGTCATTAATGTGATTTTACAACTTAAGAAAAGTGGAGCTTGTGACGTCAATGGTTTTCAAATAAGGCCTGTTAATTATGTTTTTCATTTATAAGCGTCAGTGCTAACGCATATATTTAATCTTTCTTAGATGACTGGTGTTTTTCCTAAACGAATGCAAATAGCAAAAGTGTCAGTACTACACGAAAAGGGGAGTGTAAATGTTATGGGTAATTACAGACCGATTTCTATATTGCCAGTATTTTCTAAAGCACTTGAAAAGGTACTTCATACACGTATAACTATTTTTTCAACTAAGCATAACTTGATATGAGTTTGGTTTTATAAAGCATAAATCTACCGAGGCTTCCCTACTCATCCAGAAAGAATTCATCTTGAAAATTTTGAAGAAAAAATTGTTCTTGGAGCATTCATAGATTTCACAAAGGCTTTTGATTGCCTCAATCATGAAATTTTACTGGCAAAATTGGATACATATGGGATTCGAGGGCATGTCTTAAAGTGAGTGAAGTCTTACTTACAGCATCGAATGCAATTAGTTTATATTGATGGATATTCGTCAAGTTCTAAGCGTATTCTGACTGGTGTTCCACAGGAATATTAGGTCGTTTTCTTTTAAATATTTACGTTAACGATATTGCAACATACGACGGAAATAAACTCTTTACTAATAATTTTAGTCGAAAGCACGTAATTCTTATCAGTACTGAAGGTGTGCGTGAGCGCAGCGCCACCCCTTTGCTTACAGTGCAATTGTTTTTATAATTCATTTAATATTACATCACTGACATTGATTTATATTACCACCATGTGTTCGTTTTATTATGTTCGCTTTGGTTTGATTGAACTGTGTATTTTAGTGAGGATAGTTTGTTATACTTTATTTTGAAATTGCCATCCTTCACGCCACAAATGTTTCAAAATATCCGTTCTCTATATATCTGAGATCAAGTTCCGCATCCCATTAAATATATATAAATGAAGAAATATTGCCCGTTTTATTTATTTGAACATTTTCTACCCCACAAACACTCTTCCCGAAAACATATAAGTTGGAGATAGTCCGCGCTCCCCCTTTGCTCCATGCCCCGCGCAAAACCGATTGCGTGTGCTGGGGAGCCAGCAAGTCCCCGGAGGGGAGGGGGGGTGTAGGTTTGGCATTTCGGGAGGGGTTTCGACCCCCAAACCCCCCCTCTGCCTGCGCCACTTGACGTTGGAAGCCGGAGGCGTTGGTTGGGCGTTAGCTGGGCCGATAAGTGAGTGAGAGTAAGGAGGAAAATGAGAAAGAGGCGAGGCAGCCCAGGGAGCTTGGCTTGTGGATGCTGTCACGGCTAACGTCATGCCCCTCCCACTTTTCTAATCTCCTTCGATGTGGAGCCTATTTGGGAGGAGTTCTCACGCATGGGCGTCGGCAGGATTTTGTCTTGAGGGGGGCAAACTGGCGTCCCTTTTTGGACGTGCGCGCTCAAGGGAAAAGGGGGGTCCCACAGTAGAATACGAAATAGCTAAATACAGCTTGCAAGATACACATAGTCTTTATTAAACAATTATTTTAAAAATTACAATGCATCAGTAATTTTACCGTAAAAAACAACATTGGCACAGTGAAAAAAAAAGGAATTTAGTCTATGACGCGGCAAAACAACAAAACGGACCACTTAGTTTAAAATTATCTCAGAGATAAAAAAGCACAACGATTTTATAGACAAGTATTGGCATCATAAATGTACCGTACACAATAAAATAGCAAGACAGTGCACGTAAGTCACGCGCACGCATAATAAATTGTCGCAGTAATGAACAATACCCTTTTATTTTCATATTTAACAGTATTTGACGTTTATACAAGTTTTTAAAAGCTACCCCAGTTGGCCTTTTTTCAAATTTACAACTCTAATTTTCTGCACAAAATCGCCTTCTCTCGTAATATTAATTCGAAGCATTTCCCGGGTTGCGGTCCGTGGAAGACATGTGAAAGTTGCGTTAGCTGTGTTGTAAAGCTAGCACGGCGGGGCTACCGCCGAAGGGTTAGTTGCCATTGTAACTTTCCATATTTCCTCGACGCGGGTTCCCTTAGCTTGCCATGCTCGCTCTGTCTCATTTCAGAACTGGAGTAAACTTTTAGCCCGCTGGTTCCTATCTTTATATTGGATGCATCTGATCAAGCTCTGCTTTGCATGAATACTCCCACAGTTAAAGACGAGTTTGACATACCTGTGAGAGTCGAGCTGAAGGCAAATCCAATGTTCAGCTGGCTCTTTAAAGCCGGAGAATGCTCAGGAGTGACGGAGACAGCAGGTACATCGATAGATTGCAGGTCATGACACAGCTCTGAGGTCACGTGCTTCCTCGTTACACAAGACGGATTGTCATTATCACTGTCAGCTTTCCGTTTAAAAAAGCTTCCGATATCCCTTTTCACTCCTGACCCATGTCAGCCCACGGTTATATAAAAAAAGTGAACTTGGGTGCGGATTGTGGCCCTGTCAAGTAACTGGGCCAGGAAGAGAGCGTGTGAACACGGTGGTGTCAACGAGGACGGTCCGACACGCCTCTCCCACGTGAGTTATGGCCCGGGGGAGTATTGTTGTTGACATGGTGCGAACAGAGTTTCGCAGAACTGCATTGTCCAAAAGAGGACGCCTGGCCCCAATTTTGACCCCCTCTTCTCCTTTCCCATGACCGCACCATGCTACGGGCAAAGGAGAAGAAAAACCCAAAGGTACATATACAAAACAGAGCACTGGCGTTAGTAGTGGCGTAAACAGGGGGGTGGTTTAGGGGGTCGAAACCGCCCCAAAATGCCAAAGCTATCCCCCTTCCTTCCCGGGGTCCGCTCGCTCCACTCCTCACGCAGTCGGTTTTACGAGGTGCACGAAGCGAAGGGGGAGCGCAGACTATCTCCAACTCGTAGCTACGCCGATTCGTTCTGTTGGGCTTTTTGGAAGAATCCCGCTCTGTGTAGAAAACGCTCTGTTTTGGGGGCATTTTACTGACTTTCACCCGAATGCCTGTGATTCATCACAACACAGGACTGCATGTGATGTTCTCGGAAGTGTGCGCCCCTCCCTATGTTTCTTTTTTTTTTTCCTGCTAGCTGGGCGCAGATGATCGCAACTGACCGAGGGGAGACCTCTTTTTTGTGTGTGTTTATTGCTGAAGGATCCAAGGAAACAGAAGTGTGTAGATTTTATTTTTAGGATTGCTTTCGGTTTCTTCGCTTGCTAGAAAAGCTATGGCGCGACGTCATTCGATCCTCCGTACCCGAGAGAGCTGAGGATGGGAGGGGGGGGGGGGGCGGGGGGGGGGGGGGGCAAGTGCCCTTTTGCACCCCCTGCCGACGCCCATGGGTTCCACCAGGGATTTCCCCAGACCCTCCTAGGGGGTGTACACCCCCTGGAGTTTTCCTAAACACTCCCCCCTTGAATCTAAAAAAATATTTTTTTTTTAGATTAAGTAGAAAACACCACCTCTCAGGTGTATATATAGAGAACGGGAAACATACATTACGGGTATGGAGCATTTGGTTAATAGACGTCTGTAATTTAGCTAGTGGACTAAAAAGAAAGTCTTATATCTTATCTAGCCTCGCCTCGCATCGCCCCCCCCCCCCCCCCCCCGAGCCATTCGGACATCCCCCTTGATTAGAATCCTGGGGAAACCCCTGGGTTCCACATGCCCAATCCGAAGCCAACTGGCCAGACTGTCGCGCACGCGCATAGCAGTCAAACCTGAGTCGAACCTTTGTCGAATTTTTCACAAGAAGCTCGAAAGTCGAACCTGATTGACCTCGACCGGTTCGCGAATTCGAAAGTTCGTCGAACCGGTTTGTATATTTCAATTTTCGTTTTCTCAAGCGCGCCTTTTCGCTGTGGCCTGGCCGTGTACTAATATAATATAAAACGAAATCGTGTATCTCGTACATCTGTCACGCTCGTCTTGCCTGTTAACAATCGAAAAAAAAAATTGTTCGTCATCATTTTTCTATTTTGTCTGCCTCTCCTCAGAGCCTCTGCCTCTCTGAAGTCGAGCCGCCAAGCTGAGCTGCAGCACACAATTCGAGCGGCAACATTGTGAATCATGTGTGGCTTTTTTTCGCTTTTGTTTTTGTGTTTGCCGGGAATCGCGATCAAAAAAGCGCAGTGAGAAACCAATTCCCGACAGTTGTATCCGATGGGTATGCTTCGTTCATAACAGCAATGTTTGCAGCGCAAACGCGCGATGCCTCGCATTGATTTCCTGCCCGCTTATGACACTCCCGGTGGCTACACCAGAAGATATCGAGGGGTATGTCTGCTGTTACTCCATATTCGAAGAAACTTAGAGCGGTCGACCTCTGATCTTATCTCGCTGCCAAAATGTGTTTGTGCGGTTCCTGGCAAGTTATCATGATGTTGTCAGCTTACTGTCTAGCTCAGGGAGAGAAAAATAAGTCGCAGCAACATCGCAAAGACGCGCGCGAGCGCTAAAAAATACAATAAAAACAACTTGTCTAAAGTGAAAGTTTGCTGTGAAGTCGAGTTACATCCGGCTGGCAAGCTTTTTCCTTCCCAGTCATTCAGCCGCCCATCTACTTCGGAGGGTTAAATTCTTGTGTCTGTCTAGAAGCATCGTGCAAGTTTGCTGAAAACGCGCCGCCGCCACCCGACGCGAAGAGCCGCCGACCACGGTTCGAAAGGCGGAACTTGTCCCGCCTAAATTGGTACGTCTGGTTACTTAAACCATGGGCACTGATGACTTGAGAAGTGGCATGTCATGCGAGATTGTGGCGTATTACTTGACGTGTACATTAGCATTTCCGGTCCGTTAAAACCTAGAAGAATGTGGGCGTTCGAAACGACTTATATATATGTACATTTTTTAAGAAGCCTCGATATGATTCGGAATCCTTCCACGATAAGCTGGAGGGTCGTCAGTTGGGTATAAAAGAGTTAATCACCATTACATCTGAAACTACCATAGGGAAAGTGACCATATCCCTTAGGCCACAAAGCTTGACGCGTATAAGGGAAAGGAGGGAAAGGGGGGGGGTGCGCGCACTGCTGCTGTTATTGTGTGGTGAGACTTGAAACTTCAAATTTTGGGACCTTTTTATTATTTCCTATACGCCGTGCGCATATTTTTTTTCCTTGCAATTTGCATACTGTTTGGCGTGCACATCTGACACATGTGCTTGGAATATTTATTTAGTATGCTTAGATTTATTTTTGTAGATACTATGTCCACATGTCATACACAAATTCTCACTGGTGCGATCCTTTTGTTTAACCGGCATCTTTTATCTATTCGTGGTTCGGGGAGCCGAAGCAAGACAAAGCACCGTCCCACAAGCATACTGGAGGCAGAGCCGTATATTGGGAGAGTTTGGCCAGTGGGTGTGGCGACGAAGGCACTGGAGAGGAGAAAAGTGGAGGAGAGGGAGGAGAGCACCGAAGGAGCGAGAGAGGAAGGAGGGAGCAAAGAGGAGACGACCGCCATTTTGACGCAACATGCTTTCCGTACAGAGCACTGTTGAAGCTACACGTCGTCTGCTACGGGTCGACTTCTTTTTCGCCTGTATAGACAAACTCATCTCTGCTACGTCACGGCGCGGTGGTGGCGCGTCGGGCGCACTTCCGGTCTGGGGCTGTGGGCGGAAGCCGCCATGGGGCACGTGCATTCCTGTGTTACTTTGGAAGAAACCGGACAAAAACCTGCCTTCTCGTCAAAACGCCGCGACTGGGGCGTTACCAGAAGAGTCGGGAAAGGTTTGAAGGTCAGTTTTCATGCGTTTTCTGCCTGCTCGGTTCGTCCGAGAACGTGAACAGGGGCCGTGAAAAAGGAAAAACAGACGCCGTCGGACCACGATTGCTTGGGCGGAAAGCACTTTGGATTGAATTCACGGATACTTGTGGTCGTCAGATTTATTTCTTTTGTTCCAACATGAACGCGGGAAAACCGTCAAGTTGCACGGACCACCTGCGGACTACGTTCAGTGCGTCATCACGTTCAAACGGCCGCCTCATCGTTCGAGCTGTCGTCTGCTCTCTCAAACGTTTCTGCTTGTCGTCTGCTCGTTCAAACGACAGCGGCCCGTACACCAAACGTTGACCCGGTAATTGCGATAAGAAGTGCCGCCCTCAAAAGACGTTTAAGTTTGAAGGTTGCTTCCGGTAAGTAGGCTCAGTGTAAACAGTAGATATAAGGAGATGTTGATAATTGTTACCAGTGGCCATCACCGACTTGTTATGCGTGATTCACTCGGTCCGATTCTGCTTGCGATTTTCAGTATCGACGTCGACATCTCGGCTACGGTTCAGGCTTTTGCAGCCCGAGCGACGTCATGACTGAAAACAGCGAGCAGAACCTCACCATGTGAATCAGGCTTTAGCATCCATTCTGCGGCGTCCACGCGGAATGAATTGCCGCATGTTACATTAATCACGCCGAGTTTTGCGGTGTAACGAGCCTCGTTAATTTCGCTGAGGCCGCTCAAGTGGTCAGACATTGCCGGGAAGACGTAAAATCAACAATTCCAACGCGAAAAGAGCGCGGGGACTCACACCGACGCTGAAAACATCCCATTCAAATGGTTTGTTTATGGGCGACGGCGAGCTTCTTGCCCACACCCCCATCGCGCATGCGCGGCGTCGGTGGCGTCTGCTAGGGGTGCTCCGGTTTGTTTGTAAATATGAGTTGGTGTATAAAAGTTTGCGGTCAGACGTCGAGAAAACTTCATTCGTTAGTTTGTTAACCCACCGAGGAATAACAGTATATCATTTTCTTGCCATAGCCTGCGATATAAAAGAAAATAACTGAAATTTAGATGCCGATCCCATGCATTCCACCGGGCGAATGAATGAAAATGGCGGCCCTCACGCTCTCGCTCCGCTCCGCGGGCTGGTTGGCTCACTCAGGAAAAGGGCGTTGCAGCGGCGAGATCATAGACTGGCCAAACTCTCCCCATATACGGCTCTGACTGGAGGGACAGCGAAACCACGGTTGGAAAAGCGGGACCTGTCCCGCCTAAATTGGGACGTCTGGTTACTTAAACCATGGGCACTGATGACTTGAGAAGTGGCATGTCATGTGAGATTGTGGCGTATTACTTGACGTGTACATTAGCAACCCGATGTAGCTTCACGGCCCTGCACGTTCGATAATAGCGGAACCAATAGTATCTCTTAATAAGTTGTAAAACACAATTATTTAATAAATGAATAAAAGCTTCCAACTCGCTAAATTTTCTTCAAGTAAGTCATTGCAGTATGAACCATGCATGAACATATTCTTTCGAGCCGAACAGTCCTGCATTTCAGCACTGCACACCTTGATTTCGGTGAATGTGCTTGCAAAGTATGTTACGGTCTATGGACATGAGGTGCCCCAATCCTGCTGTCTGCATTGCTGACCTGCACAGCAGTCAGCATATTTATTGAAAGAGGGCTGTCCTTAGAATTTGTAAACTTGTGAACATATCTGACAAATTTTCAGTGATATTTCCCAGTTGAAAGTCGGTCTGGCTGGATCTGCATTATGGAACTGGTTCTAACTGGATCCAGCTGGATTCAGTCTCATTTCCAGTGGGATATCCAGCCTTGACGAGTTTGATAATCCAGCTTGGGCTGGACTGATTCTTACCTGAATGCATGAAGTTCTTTTTCTCATCTCGGAAATAGAATTGTTTGTCTGTCATGATGCAAAGCCGCCGGGGTCTGCCATCTTGCCACTTTTAGACTGATGAGATGGTACACTTTATCTGGTCGTCAACACACAGCTCTGCAGCACATGATACGCCACACTAATTGGTGCTGGTAACATTGTGGCTTCGTTTTGGCTATGGGGTGGGCTGCTCGAAGCAATACTCTGTCGATAGATGTCCGTCTGCGAAAGCGCTGTTACGACAAGGTGGGTGTCATACCCATATGCCTCAAATACTGTTGCCAGACTACTAGACTAAAAAAATTGATGAAACCGAAACTATTGAACAAAAAAAAATTACTATGTGGTTTGTTGCCTGGAGGCAACTCTATCAACAAACGGTTAAGAACAGGCCGACCCCTTACTGCATAAATTTTCGCAGCATACCGTTTTCGTGCGCGCACATTGCTGACCTCATTGTTTCCGCGCCTCCTTCGTCCACAGTCGCTGATCATCGTGAAGTACACGTGGCACGAGCTATGGCTGCTGTTCTTTTCCGTCCTCAACGTCCTGGTCCAAGTCGGCGTCGGCATCCCGCTGCTCGTCGCCTCTGCAGACATCACACTCTCGTTGCCGCTCAACGGCACCGACTTCGACCATCCCTCCGACCAGCCGTTCCAGCCATTCGCCTTTGATGTCGTCGTGCTCTCCGTAGTGGGTCAGTGGCTGCGGTTCCGCCAAACCGGCGGCAAGATAAGCTGCTTGGCCATTGCGCTGACAGACGGGTCACGCTTGAGCCGCATTCACGCTGCTCAAACGTCGCACAACAGACGCGGTGTCCTCTGCAGACACGATTTCAGGATTATGTCCGGACACGCCAGAAGCATGTTCGAAAGTATGTTTGCTTCGTATGTATGCTTGCTTCAGGCATGTCTAAAGACAGTTTTTGTATGACCGACGTGACAGGACCGTCCCACGAGGAAGGAACACACTTCAGACGGTCTCTGCAGACCGTCTTTTGTACGACGTGTTGGCAGCGTGACCGTCACTCTAGAGTTGTCAAGGTCTGCGCAAGGGTTCTTGTGTGGGAGGGTGCACCGGAAGCGTGGCTCCTAGAACGCGGCTCCGACCGGTAAGTCCGGTGTCCTTACTGCTTGTGCGTCGAAAGTGGTCCCGAAGTTGGCCGTAGATGTTCCTCCGAAAATGACGGAGCGAACGCCAGTGTCACCGACCTCGCGGCGTCTCGACTCCTCGTTGCAAAAGCTCTTGTGGACCGTCAAGCCGAGAGTGAGCTGCAGCGGAACGGGTGTCTGCCGCGCCCGCCTCCGCTGCTGTCATCATCGTCGCCATGACGACGGTGGTTGTGATGAGGATGATGATGTGGAAGTCAAGGGACCGAAGTGAGAACACGGTAGACACGCCGGTCGGAGACGTGCTTCTGACACCATGTTGGAAGAGAGACCAACCCTTTGAGAGAAACTGGAATGTGTTGAGAATAGTGTTGGAGGTAACGTGTCACAAGTAATAGCGTTACTGGTAACGCATTACAAGTAACGATGTTACCAGTAACGGATTATAAGTAACAATGTTGCTGGTAATGCGTTACAAGCAACATTGTTACTTGTAACGCGTTACCGGTACTTCATTACAAGTAACGGTATTACTGGTAACGCATTACTTTTTTTCGGTCACGTGACAGACTCGTTACAGCCTTCTCTAAAACAGTAATGGGTAATGTACACTTGCATTACTTATTTAGGGTGACGGAGTTACATTACTCGTTACCTTTTCTTCCCAAGACTTAAAAAAGATTACACTTCCAATTTTTTTCATGTTTATAGGCACTGCCAAGCTATAGGAATTTCTAGCGTTGTTTTGTTTTTTTGCGTTTTTTCCTTGTGAGTATTTAGGTGAAACCGTGAAAAGGATGAAATAATTATGCTCGGTTTCCGCGTGAACATAATGTTTCTTGAAATATGGCGCTTATGCATACCCGCAATGTGTGCCGAAAAGGATGGTAAAACATGCTTTTCTGTAACTAAAAAAGTAACATGCATTACTTTTTATCGGTAATGGTAACACATTCCTTTTATTTTGAGATAACATAACACGGTAACGCGTCCCTTTTATTTGCGAGTAACGAGGAACATATTTAGTTACTTTTTCTTCGGTAACGCCTGCAACACTGATTGATAACTTTCACTCTACTTTGTAGATCTCAAAAGTACATGTAGTTAACGCTTGTCTGTCATTCCTGATTGTATATTTCTTGCACTCGTCTTGCATGCTTTTTTTTTTTTTTACATATTGAGTCAATACCAATTAGCCCATCTTTCGACCCTTCTGCATGTACTCTACCTTGTGCATAGAAAAATTCCTCATATTTTGCTTTGTGTACATCGCAAAAAAGCACCTTTACTCTACTTTAGAAATGTACCGAGTGCAGCAAACTCCGCACAAACGAGCGATCGCTGACTTCTTTTTTTTAGAAATTGAAATGCCGTGCCATGTGTTGGGGTGGAGAATGCTTATTCTAGACTAGAATGGGGAAAACTCTACACTGTATTCATGCTAACTGCATTGCATTATGTATATGTGTCTCATGTATAGTTTACTTGAGTCAAATAATATGCAGTGCGTTTTCTTTTACTCGAAGTATGATATCTATTGGTTACTCTGTTCTTCTACCCAGTACTCAATACACATATTCTAAGGCCATGGTCACATTGCCAATATTGTATGTTGTTGCATTGTTGCATTGGTCATCTAGAAACAGTGTGCAGACGTGTCCGAGGCAAACATCTAGTACTGAACATACTCTGAACTTGTCCGGGAGAAAATTCTGTCCCTAGTGTCTGCAGCGAACACATCATCTTTTAGTATGATGTATTGAGCAGTGTGACAGCAGCTTCAAGTTTCTTTGCATGTTTTCATGTTCCTGGAGGTCGGTGTCTGTACACATATATGGGAGCAGACTAAAAACGAGTGCAAAATCTTCCTTAAAAAAAAAGATTTTTGTTTTTTTGTTTAACATTTCTTTGCCCTTTCCGTTTACGCCGCTCTCCCAGCGTTTGGTGCCTGGTTTGCCGTGTCTGACGTCCTGCTCGAGCACGAGTACGAGATTGTGCTGCACCTGGCCTGCATGGGTCTGGCCTCCGTGTACGCCACCATAGAATACTTCGTGTGCGGCTTCGGACGCGAGGACCGCCTCGTACTGGTGAGCTCTCTCTCGGGGGGAAGAAAAGAAAAACTCGGGTCTTTGGGAGCGCTAGGCCAATGCCACCTGGAAGACAAGGTTCGCGCACGACGCGATTGTCGGTTGATTTCCGGCCCAGCCCCAAGCAGCAAACACGCCGAAGTGCTACGAGAGTCGCCACAGAGCGGCGGACGTGTCTGTTTTTGGCGTCGCTGTGTCATGCTCTCGCGAGACTGCAAGACGCGCTGTTGATAACGCCGACTCTAGCTAGGTGTTGCCGCGTGAATCCACCGGGCGACGACGTTCGGGGATGGAGAGGCGCATGTCCTGTCTTCTAGTTGGTGTTGGTTAGGCAGACCTGCAAGGAGCTGAGTTTGCCTCTCAGGGTCACTTCACACGGTTGGGTTTGACGAGGTGAGTGACTGCGTAACGTCCAGATGCGACGGTTTACGACGAGAGCGAGAGCCCTTGTACTGGAAGAGTTTGACATTCCTTTGAACAACCCTGACAGTCTAGCAAACCGCAGCTGGGAGTCTAGCAACCAGGAAATGGTATCCTACCTCCGCCATCTTGGGTTATTGAATTTCACGCAGTTTTACTATCTGGGAAACTAGCCAAGCCAGAGCCTGGCAACCGCGATGGCTATAATTTCCTGGCCGGTATCGTGAGAGCAAGGCAGGAACAGCTGTGAGCCATTTTGTTCCTTTGTGTCAGCTTTGTGTGCCAAGAGTCTCGGAGGCCATGTCTAGTGAAACGCAGTTCTGGGCCCACCTCAAAAATGACGCTAGCGTGTTCTCTTGTCTTAAGAGATTGCAACAGCTCTGTCATAAGCAAACGCAAGTGTGCTGAACTAGCCTTTAGATTCACTGTGGCTACCCTATGCAGAGCTCAAGTTCGTATAGCTTCTTTGCAGGGTCGTGGTGATGTCAGAACGCCGAGTTCTGATTGGCTCCGATTGAAGGATAGTGGGTATACCTCAAGGCAGCTTGCTTTGAGGTCTACCCACTGTCCTTCGATTGGAGCCAATCGGAGCTCGGCATTCTGATGTCACCACAACCCCTGCAAAAGAAGCAGACAAACTTGTGCTCCGCATAGCATGTTGACGCATTCTGAACTTGATGGCCCTCATTTTTCAGAGCCGGGCAATGCTGGCGTTGGCTTTGACCAGCGTATCGGCCATCCTCGCCGCAGGTCGGTCCTGCATCCGACTTGGACCGAATTCGTGCTCGTCGGCGTCTCGGAGGGAATGATCAGTTGAGCGAGCTTCTCCATACTCTGCTAACCTCTTGCCTGTACCTACGGGGCGTATCCGAGCGCTGTGCGGGCGTGAAAAAAATGCAGAAATAAGTCAATAGACCGAATTGCAGGTAGAATCTTTCCGCGAAGGTGCTCTTTTGGGTGGTGCATTTGTCACACTCAAATTTCATGAGTGTGGGTTTCGGGGTAAAAAATTTCATCCCAAAAAATACAGTTTCTTTTTGTATGCAGCCCTAGAGGAAAATGGCAAAATGCCGCCTGGTTGACGCTGCTACTTGCAGATGGACAACGCAAAGCAAGAATGTGAAGCCTTCTTTGGAATAAATACTGAAAGGCAGATCCAGTAGATTGAAAGTAAGTAACAATATGGTAAAAACGAATATATTTAGGCTTATATTTTTTTTCTTGAAACCCACATTCGTGAAACTTGTGCATGATAAATGCACCCGCCTACACGCACTTTTGTCAAAATTTGGAATGCACTGGCTCCATTGGTTCATTTATGCATATTTTTGTCGCACCCAGATAATGGCACGTGGAATTGCCCTGTAGTAGCTTGGGACAGACATCTGATTGCATTCTCTGCCATCCGAACTCCTAAAACAAGCTTTCACACTTTAATGTTGTTTCTTTTTTTTCTTTTTTTTCAGTCATGTACAAGAAATTTTGCAAGTTCCTCATGCTTCTGAAGCTGGAATTCGTGGCTATTGTGAGTTGTGCGGACTGACATTTTTTACTCTAGATCTACCGAATTTTCCAGGCGGTGTTTTTGTCATACCACGGAACCGTGTAGGCGGCGCCGTGGGTCTTATAAACAGCTAGTGGCTACCGATCGGAGAGTACGTCGTCGAGCACATTCGGCTGAGGCTAATCTGTTTCTTCTGTGTTGCTCGGCAGGCCATCTTTGCCATTCTGATTCTCAACACCGGTGTCCAGTGTCGCCCAGCAAGTTCGTTTTTGTTACGCCATTCTCTTGTACGGCCTGGTGCTGTGGACCGTCGGATCTTTGGCGTGAGGATCCTTTGCTGGCTGCTCTGCGTGCGTGGCTTCTGGACTTAGATTAGGAAAGATTTTCTTCTACACTACGTTCCCTCTTAAGCGCGGACGAAGTCAGAGCTCCGTGCACTAGCCCGACGCTTTGATCATAGCTGCTGCACGCATGCATTCGGCAGTGCAAGCGCCGCTTTTTTAAGTGTTTCTATCCGTGGTGCAGCCATCCTGAACAGGTACAAGACGGTTTTAATTTATTGAAGAAATCAGAAATATATCTTAAAAACTAACTCTGCTGACATATTTCTTCTTTTTCTTGGGGATTCTAACGCAAGCCCTTGTAGTCATAGGTTTATTATATAATTAGACAGTGAACGAGTAAACATTGTCACATGCTCCTTATTTTTCTCGTCCAATATTAATGTGAAAGGGTGATAATCATTTGATTTATACCCAGTATTGATAAAAAGTGATTGAGAGCTTTTTAGAAAACAATTAGTTTCAAATAATGTTTTAAAAAGTACAAAGTCATTTATACCACAAGAGGCGTTCGTATTTTTTTCAAAACACTTCCAAAACACAGAGCTTAGAAAAAGCTCTCGTCCACTTTTTCATTATAATACTGAGTATGTGATGTAAAATCATAGCATCTTGTAACACTAATAATAGAAAAAAAAAAAAGAAATGTATTGCATTCTTAACTCATTAACCTATCTAATTAATGAGTAAATAAGCCCACTTATGGCTATTAATTGCCATCCTTAGAATCCCACGAGCACGTGGGCATTATGTTAGCAAAGCGTACTCTTGAGTGAATGTTTTTGTTTATTTTAACAAAATAGAAAACTGTGTTGTAGCCATTCAAGATGACCGTTAAAGAACAGATTCCTTTTGAAGTTCCTGCTTCGTTCACACTTCTAGCGGAACAAAGCGCAGCCACTTTCATTTTAATGTGGTTTTCTGGTAACCTAGTCTCATTCCACTCTGCACCTCCTTATATAGATATACGCAGAACCTATCACACGTGCCACGCTTGTGTCGCAGGTCAGGAAAGAGCGCCCTGGCTTGCCCTTCACCTACGTAGGCCTCAGCATGGTGGCGCCGTTGTTTCTACCCATTGAGGTTGGTGTTCTTTGCATACATCACGTGCAACCTAGTCACTTACCATTTCTCAGTGCCTCGTAGAGCGTTAGACTTCATCCGTCTGAACTTGCTCGGTTTAAAGGCACATTCGCACAGCTTGCGTTTGCTTACAACCGAATTCTTGCGATCTCTTACGACGAGAGAACACGCTGACACTATCAATCGGTGACCCTGAACTGTATTTCACTGGAGGGAACATTCTGCAGTA
>JAZHYW010065509.1:0-13778 GCA_037355805.1 Ixodes ricinus
GTTCTTCAGGACAGCAAACGGCAAACACTTTGAGGAAAGAGAGAGTCTGCATTGCCCTCGCATAGACATGATAACTGGGACAACAGAACGAATATAGGCTTACAACCTTGTCTTGTGATCTTGGCTTTTATCACTAACACCATTTTATTCACATTGTGCTTGAAAACAGTACCAAAGTACAGCGCTTTCATGCAAATTCAATCGGCCAGCATGTACAGCGACACTAGCACAGAACATACTCAGAAACTACCCGTCTCTAACAGTGGCGGATCCAAGGGGGGGCGACAGGGGCAGCCGCCCCCCAAAACGAAGTCGACCCCCTCCCCTCCCCCTTCTCGGAGGAAAATTCGACATGGGTGGACCCACCGGTGCACAAGAAAGAATGGGAGAATAGTATCCTTACAAATTTTCCGCCCCCCAAAACGAAGTTCTGGATCCGCCCCTGGTCTCTAATCACAGAGTTGAAAACTATACTTGGCTTCACCTTATGTGCGAGCGAAGGCAAAGCTAGAAGCGCGAGGCCAACGATTTTTGCGCTATCTGCTTGCTCGTGCGTTCGGGTTTTTCACTAACACATAAGGTGCAATGAAGTACAGAAATACAACAAAAAGCAGTCAAAGGATTTGAAAAAAAAAAAAAAGAACTGGAGAGGAAAAGGAATGGGCAGCATGCTGCACCTAGAGAACACAAAAACAAACTTTTCCCAAGCAGCGTCCAGAGCTCCGTGCAGTTGGTATACTGGTGCTCCTGTATCGTGCCTCTAAAGGCTTCGCCTCCCCAATGGTGTATCCAGTTTTGGCCACCGCAAAACAAATCGTTTAGCAGCTACAAAACAAACAAAGAATAGCTCTTTGGCCTCTTGGCATAGTCAGCTACAGCTATAGAAGTGTATGTCTCTATGCCAATGCCAAGTCATGGTATGCTGCACATAGACATGAAATTAATTTATTTGTTTCATTATTATTCAGCTGTCTCCATGTCACTGCCGTTCGTTTAGTCAACAATGTACTGCTGACACCACAGTCACAAATACCTATATTAAATCGACTTCGTGCCACCACCCGCAAAAAAATAGGCGTGGCTCACATTTTCTTTAACCAAATCATTTTCAAATGAACTGGTAACTGCCACATGAGACAGTGGTCTCATTCCGGTTAGGGTTCGATATCCAATGTTTGATTTCGGTTATGGTTTCCGGTCTGATTCAGTAAAAAATATGTTTTGATCCGTTTTCCAGTTCGGGTTCGGTTAATTCAACACACTGATTTTATTGACAGAGCTGAAGGAGACACAATTATTGATAAAACACAAATGCCTGAAGTAGTTAGTACGCTCGAGGGATTTAAAAGATATTTAAGATATCTAAGCAGCCAGTGTGGCATAAGTGTCCAAAATTGACCTCGCTGCATTCAACAATTTTTCTTGAAGTATTCTTCGTCGTCGTCCTCCGTGAAAAAAGCCGGCCGGGAGGATGCTGCCCAGACTTCACTGAAAAAACACAAAACCAGAATGCATGAATCGTTTACAAATTCTGACTGAATTACGAAAAAAGATCAGTGGCAGCAGATCTTTTTTCCTTCTTTGCTACAGAAAGCATCAATCAAACCATTGCATGTTAGATTACTAGCTGAACTACTAGTGACCCAAATATTAGGCCAACATAATTTTAGTTTGCGAAGTTATTGAATTTACAATTTTGGCACTCACCGTTTTTCTCAAACTAAAAGTCTCTACTTGCATCGATGAAAAAGTGACGCCAGTGGCAGGCAGGGGTTCCCTTTGGACTGTAGAATTCGCTCCCAACTGATTAAAAGCAGTTTCACGGTGTCAAATGAATGCTTTGGAAGCTTACTCCAGCACCTGCGCAGCAGCACTAAACAAATGCTCGGCATACTCTGTTTTTTTAAACTGCCTGCTCGACCTGCAAGCCAGCCTGCCAGTGACATCATGGAACTGAAAAGCACGGGCATATTCAAATGTTGGTTTCGGCATCACCTTCATTTACCGATTTCACAATACCTACTTTGAATTTCACGATACTAAATAGCATACCGGAAAGGGTAAAGGCCCCCAGGCGAAAATCAGCCCACTTCCAGCTGGATTATGGAACTGGTCCCAGTTGGAAATGAGGCAGTCCAGCTGGATTCCAGGCCAAAGAACCGTAACATCCCGAGAGATGCCCCACCCAAGAGATGCCCCACCCCAAATTTTGGCACGATTTTCTACTTCTAAAAAAAAAACACAGAAAGATAGCCCACTTCTAGTAATTGCAGGGCCCTGGCCCATGGTGACCTCGGCAGAAATGGTGTTACATACCAACGGCGGGAGACAAGCGAACATTCCTGACTTGAAAGGCAATCATCTTTTGCTTCATCACCCCTAGCTGCAATCATAAGTTTCAAAGGCCCCAAAATCTAGAACTAACATTTTTTTCAACTTTTCTTTTTTTTTTTTTTTGTTACACACCGAAAGTTAGCCCACTCCTCATTTTTCACCCTAGTTGCTTTCAATTTTAGGTGGGTTATTTCTCAGGATATTATGGTATATGTACCCTCTACAGGGGCAGTGCAACGATTTTAATGTTGGAATAATTCGCAGCTCGTATTTTTCATATTGTTTATCTTGGCATAAGTGAGAGAAAATGTGCCACCTTCCCCCAAAATACTGCAACTTCGCTGCAGAACAAGAAAAAAAGAAAAAAAATTAGGCAGAGAAATTTAAAAAATGTTTACGTGTAGAAATGCAAAAGCATTCCTAGACGAAGCGCATTCCTACAAGCAGCGCACATCTTCCTATTGCACACGGCGCTCCGGCAGTGACATCATGCTCCCCTACTGCGCAGGCGCGGCGAACCCTGCCGGCTTTACGACGGCTTCTGACGAAGCATTGCGTTGCTGTGCTTTTCTTTGTGTTTTATTTCTGAGGCGCGTCCAGTCTGACCTCGAGCGGCTTCCGTGACGAAAGCATCTGATACGACGTGTCGCAGCCAATGGGACTTTAGGTGCCGTTTCGCTCAGCCAATGGAAGAATGGGAATTTAGGTGCCAGTTTTGCAGCTACAGACACCAATGGCTTCACTTCATCAAGACAATTAATGCTTTTCACATAAAAACACACAAAAAAAAACATTGTTTTTGAATTTGCAGCTACATGTGACAGTTATCGGATGCCACGGTGTGATGCTATTTAGAGTATGCAGGTTTTCGTGGTGTTCTATCGAAAGTCAACAAGACCATTTCCTTCCGTGGCCATCCTCCCCATCTGCTTTGCGGCGAACCGTCGCTTGTCTCAATCGCCACCACGACCTTACAATGATACAAAGCAGGTGCATTGGTCTGTTGTGAACCGAATCGGACCCAGTCGACAATTGCAGGAGGACTGGTAGAGTACAGCATGGGCCGGAATTTCTAGGCCCAGCCCAAAAGTTTTTAGGCTCATAAACATGAGCCCAAAAAAGTTTGCAGGCTTTTAACCTGAAAACTGTCTAAGCCATAAAGCGTGCACTCTCCCACTATGCTGGTGGAGTGTTTTCTTTTATCCACTTGAAGGCTTTCCAAAAACAAAACGTCTTTTGTGAATTTTTTTTTTTTTGAACGGTGCCATAGTGACTTTGCACTTTGCTTGTTTGTTTTCGTAGAACCTAAAAGACCAATGTGGACACGTTTTGTCATCAACAATTACGAATTTGCAGCACAGGACTGCCCAGGCATTGCCCAGAAATTTTTTTGTTTCAAGCCTGAGACCGGTTTTCACCTCTAAGAAAACAGTAAGTTTTGCGCAGCATTCATGACGCCGCGCGAAATAGCTCTCGCCACATTTGGTTGTTGAGGTTACAGGCGATGCTTTTTGGCGTTTGAAACGTGTAATCTCCTTGATAAGCTATTTAACGTTGTATCGACTTCCAAAATGCTATTAAATATATCTTAGATCTCCACCTAAAGGTGAAACATTAGTAATCATCCATGTGAAGCCAGACTTTTTTTTCCTATGGTTCTTGAGGTGAAAACAGGTGATAGGGGCCCCAAAGATAGAACCGAACGTAGTACTCCAGAGTGACGCCACTCGCGCAACTTAACCGAAAGACGATGTGCAGTTGAGGTGTGCCCCGATCCCTCAATATGTTTCATTTTCTTTCTTAAACTAGGGGTGTGCGAATATTCGAAATTTCGAATACGAATCGAATATTTTCCTTATTCGAAACGTATTCGATTCGAAAATTGCATATTCGGAAGTTCCCGAATATTCGGCCAAAGCCGAATATTCGGAAAAAACGGCGAATATTCGCACAAACTGCGAATATTCGAGCAAGTAACGAATAATCTGCCTGCCACGCATTCCCCTATGAATATGTTTATTCATTGAGGAAGGCGTATGATGAATGCGTTATCGGTCTGCTCCGTTTCTATCTGTCCGATGGCAGCAAGACAGGATCAGTTTAAGTTTTTTTTTCACCAAGCCCTTTGTTAGTGGCAATTACATCACATATAGCAATATGTGATGTAATTGCGCGTTCTATAAATTGATACAATCCAATGAACCTCGAGAGTGAAATATAAATATAAAATATTTCTCGAAAGTGTTATCTAATATAAATGTTTGAGAAGTAAAAAACCGAAAAAGCTAGGTGCAAGTAGAACATTGCATCACCATTGATAACAACTCCTGCCACTCCCGCGCACTCAAAACTAGGGATGTTTTCACTCTCGAGGTCGAACTTGGTCGAACTCGAACCTGCCCAGGTTCGAGTTCGACCAAGTTCGACTTTTTCGAACCTTCAACGAGATGTTCGACCAAGGTTCGACTGAAGTTCGACTTTTGTGTGCATGCGCGAAAATTTAAAAAAAGCTAGTTGACTCCATTTGGCGGAGGAAAAGTGCAATATTGGTTGGGTTTATTGGCATCACTGGTTAACATTAATAACTAATGAAAGCGTTAAAAGCGCATATTTTCGCTTTTATATGGTGTAAACATTGGAAACCATTTTATGAAATATAAAATAAAGTACTTTCTAAATTATTTGTTTTTAAAATTCGAAATATTCGTGTAGCAGCGGGGCAATTTGTCCATAAGTCGAACTTCTTCGAATTTTAGTGAAATTTCGCAGGCTTCCCGTGTGAAAGGGTCTTTCTACTGGGGAAAATGTTGTCACGTTGAGCAGTTAATTTTCATACACGATAATTTGTAACGAGTGCATTACTAGAGGTATCTTTAGCCTGCTGCAGCCCAGTAAAATGCAGTTGCATTGATTTATTTCTAAAAGGCAATAAAACCTGCTGTTACCTCTTGTTTGGCCATTTTTTATTATTAGACACATATTCGATATTCGATTCGATATTCGAAGCCTGTTTTTTGTCTTATTCGTATTCGATTCGTATTCGAAAATTTCAATATTCGCACACCCCTACTAAAAACTAGAACACGCAAGAAAACAACTTTTTTTCTTTTTTTTTTGTATTGGGCAGAGAACAATTACCGCAATTAATTTACCAACGTCCGAAAATCGTTGACTGCCCCTTTAAGTCGAACGACCCTAAAATGCATGCTAGAAGGTGTCTAAGTGAACAAACACACCTTTTCGATGATGTTAAACACTTCGGTGCCCATCATGGTTCGCGTCTTTCCCGATGCCACCTGCCCGTAGGCAAAGAGGGTTCCTGCAATGGAGGAATGAACCAGGAATTACTACGACAACCGGGAGCAATCACGACAACCATACTCTGCTCTAGAGCGACTCTGCCCACAACTCTACCAAAGAAACATCCCAGGCGAAACCTTCGTTGGAATCGTAATCAAATTATGTAAGAGCAGTGATCTAAGGCTACTTTAGCTCAATAACTTGCAGATGAACTTCTGCATTCTTGATGCTACAATCCACTATAGAACCAGACTTGGAAGTAATCCGTTACAAGTAACGGGATTACTTGTAATTAATTACTTTTCTTGTAATTTTGTAATTAATCCATTACTTTTTTGAAAATGTAATTTGTAATGTAATCTCATTACTTTTTAGTAACGAATTACTGAAATTACTCGTTACAATTCTTCCGTCCCATCAAAGGGAGAAATAGACTGGAAGAAGGGCGATGAAACTGCCTTCGCGCTTTTATCATGGTAACACAAGACGGGGGTTCGCTCACGAAGAGAGTGATGGCGAGGGAAAGGTATTCACGGAAAGCACGACAGCTCAGTCAGAGCCCGTTTCTGGACTCGTTCGTACGGTCAGCCAGGCTGGGAGGATGCGACTGTCTACAGAAAGGCAACAGGCTTCGACTTCTTGGAAAACAAACGGACTGCTTCGAGCCGCACAAAGAGCAGAAAACTAATGGCCCATAAAACCGTCGCGTGAGGGTCGTGAGGACTAGGACCGTGGACACTGAGACCGTGGTGCATACGTCCGCTCCCCCCCCCCCCCCCTAGCCTCTCCTCCTCCTATCTTCCGCACCCCTCTGCGCCTTGTCCCCCAAAAACCAATCAGGTTTTTTGGATTTTTTTGTCGTTGTCACGCGAAAGTGTCCTTTGCTTGTCGGTGTTTTTGCCGACACACGCCCACCCCGCAAACGCAGAAGAAAGCTCTAATGAGATCACGTCCCTACTCATCCTTGACAGCGCTGTGAAAGCTAAATACTGCCTGGACCAACCATGCGAGCTATGTAGCTTCTGTCACTTGATTTCGCACAAGCGGATGCGTAAAGCAGAAACATGAGGGGTGCGATGGGAGCAGCTCATTGGAACAAAAACAAATGTAGCATCAACCCTGCTGTCAGTTTAAACAGTAACTTTCGACAGCAGGCAATAAGCTGAGCGGGGGCGGGGGGGGGGCACGGCAAAACGGTTTAGGGACTTCGAAGCTGAACCCATATTCTTAGAAACGAGAATGCTGGTGTTCTCGTCAGCGTATTGCGCCTGCGGGAACTTAGACCGAAATTTTAGGGAAAGGGAACACAGCCCGAGTTTTCTGAGAATAAACAGTGGCTGGCTTGGACACTGGAGTTGAAACAGCGTAAGGCGGCTCTAAACGCGTGAGAGACATGGAAGCCTACTGTTCACTGACAATTGTGCTTTTGTTAATAATTTCTAAACGGCAAAATCAGTTCAGCTGAAATCTTGTGCATTAATATTTCGTGTGGAGCTTTGGTTCTGATAAGTTTGGTGATCAAGAAAGAAGATCAAGTGGGTCACGGTCGGATAACAACCTTCATCAAGCAGGAGTCTTTGAAATGTACCCAAGGCAAGTACCGCATCTAGGTCTCACAGCCAGTTGGTTTTAGTGGGTAAACCAGCCTCCATTTAGGTAACATGTCGCAACCATAGAAAAATCACATCTTCGGGGAATCGAATTTTGAAGTTTGCCAATGTCATTTTTTGAATGTTGTGCGTGCCTCCACCACCCAAGTGCATTCGTCGCATATTCATGGGATTTAGTTCTGTCCCGGTTGGACAGCGCAAGACTCGTTTATCTTGAACACCTGTTTAAGTTCTTTAAAAAATTATAGATTCGTCCTCCTAAAATTATTAACCTAAAATAATGGGTAGATATAAAATGTGCTTTATTTTTGATGGGGCTCAAAATTTCCCCTCAACAAGGCAGTAGATATTGCATGTCTTTTGCATGTTTTCTTGGAGTAACGCAAAAGTAATCGAGTAAAGTAACGAAGTAATTAATCAGTTACTTTTTACGGAGAGTAATTTGTAACGGTAATCTATTACTTTTTAGACCAAGTAATTGTAATTGTAATTAATTACTTTTTTGGAGTAACGGGCACAAGTCTGCATAGAACTGCAATTCCTTCATAGCATCTCATGAACTGCAATTCCTTCATAGCATCTTCTTTATAAGGTGTCTGAAGCATTACAAAGTTCCGCCGCCGTTTTCCCTAAAAGAAAACAAAATTTCACAGCTGCACGCGTTTCCTTTAAATCAGACATTGCCAAAAACAAGGAATGATTTTGAAGCACTTGGGGAAAAAATTCACAACATGCCGCCACAACTTTAGCAGACGACACCAGTCGGCAAACTGACTCGCTGAAGAGTACCGCTAAAGGCGCTACTAGCGGCGGAAACTGGTACTACGAACGAGTGCGCTCTCCAGAAATTCATTCCGGTTACTTTGCGTCCCCCTGCATGACGAGTTGTCCATGATAGATCACAAGTAATGGATCACAGATATCTATATGATAAACAAGGCTTCACTGGACTGAAATAGCAAGTGTGATATGGGAAATGACGTAATAAGTGAACGGCGTAAACGGAGGGATTTATATTCATCAAAAATTTAGAAAGCCATTTGCCATTTTTGGCAGCACGAGTTATTAATGAGAGATTGTTCTGCAAGTTGTTGATCATTGAGTGAATGAATAGGTTTGTAAATTAGCACAATTGTGGGCAAATGAGTACACTGCTTCTTTTTGACATCACATTACTGCGACCAGGCATTCTCGGGCTGTCTGCGATAGTTCCCTTACGTGAAAAGCCCCAACCTTTGTTCTGAAATAAATTAACTGAATTTAACTGGCTATCAGTCAGGAAACTAACTGATCAGACACATGGGACCAAGCATGGTACAGTCAAACCTGTTTATAACGAACCAGCAGGAAACGCTACGATCAGTTCGATATAGCAAGTAGTTCGATATAGCAAAAACCATTTACAACGAACTTCCACGATGCGTTCGTTGTAAGGCGAGAGCTTCTCTTTCTTTCTCATCTCTTCGCTTCCGCCTTGTAACAACGCGCTGAAAGATTTTTTTTCTTTTTTTTTTTGCATGCGTGCAGAGTTTGTTTTTTTAGCTTATCTCTCCTTCTGAATCGCTTCTCTTCGTGGGCAACCGCTTTGGGATGAAAAGTTTTTTTTTTCTGTGCGTGCGTGCAGAGTGTATTTTTTTAGCTTTCTCCCCTTCTGAATCGCTTCTCTTCGCTCAATTTTGTTCGCAACTTGAGCTTTTGGAATTTTCTTTCTTTCCTACTTTTTTTTTGGGGGGGGAAGGGACAGGCTAGAAGACGATTGTTTGCGCGTTTTTGGAAGCCTTCCTGGGGGAAAAAGTTCGATATAGCCAATATGTTGTTCGTTATAAAAGTACTTTTTACATGCATTTTTATTTAAATTTTCCGTGAGTTCGATATCGACAATAATTCGCTGTACGTGGGTTCGTTCTAAACGGGTTTCACTGTATACTGTCGAGACCGGTTATAACGAAGTCAACGGGAATCGGAAATCGCTTCGCTATATCCGCTTCTTCGTTATATATGAACTCATACAAATAACATGAAAAAAAAAAGATAACACGGGTTGTCACGGGCACATGTTTATCGAGCCTGCAGAAAGCGGTCGAGGCTTCCCTGCACGCGTCCTCTGCTAGATCGGAGCCGCTTCTCGCCAACTGCGAGAAGCTCCGATCGAAAAAAGATCCTGCTACGTACGGACCGTGTCGACAGCTGCGACGGCCCCGCGGAGGACGCCGGCGGTGGACGGCATTCTTTACGTTTATGCGCACTCCGTCGAGGATGGCACGCTTTTGATTCAAGGAGATTGCCTTCGTCTTCCCCGTCGAGGTGCCGGCGGTGCCGGGACTCTCCATCGTTGAGTGGCGATGATTCGCCGAATCGGTGCTTGAGCGAAGTAGACTTTCGCGCAAGAGCGACCTCACCGACCAGACGCCGACACGGATCACGAAGCAAACAAAGAAGCGCGCACGGCACCGAGTTCGCGCTCAAGCTTGTCTGTCGTCGGTATAGAGAGCCTAGATTTAAGAGATGGGGCAACTGCTTGATCGGGGTCACGTGGTTTGTGGGCCGCGTTTGCAAAACGAGCTGCAGCATGCAAGGAGTCAAAACTCAAAAGCGTTCACCTTCTGCAAACGTGTCCGCCTCTCCGCCCAGTTTCCTCGCCACACTGGCCACGCGACAATCAAATGCAGGCGTACTTACTGCTCCTCTCTTAAATCTAGGCTCTCTCCGTCATCTCCGCCGGTACGTTGTCGCTAGCGCTCCGAACGCCCCTATCGGCATGCCACGACGGCTTCTCCACGTGCGATGCGGTAAAGCCGCTTCCCAGATAAGGAGCGGGGAGCAGACGACGTTGCAGAGACTGCCGCCGGCGGCCTTTCCAGCATCTTCTGCAGCCTGTTCTGGGTGGCTTCTTGGCCGCGGCAGCAAAGTGCGGCGGTCCGAGACTTAGTAAACTTTCCGAATTTTATTCTTTTTTTAAATTATCACAAAATTTCTTTTCGCTATATCCGCGGGAGCCGCTCAATTTCCTTTGCTATAAAACAGACACAAATGCATTGAAAAAGTGCAAACGGGAATGGGAAATTGTGATTGTTTCGCTATTTCGTTATATCCGGCTCTCGACAGTACAGTTTCTTTAAATTTATTAAATAAATCGATCAAGCGAATGTTTATATATGGAAACTGATTGAGATCATCAAACTCGAACTCAAACGCTTACCGGAGAACAGAAAAAAAAAAGGACGGTTAAAGTTAAACTGCTGAATGGCCGCAAAAGAAAGGTGCACCAGTACAGTGCTCCGGTGTTTTCTTCATAGTCCCTGATTTGCCTGAAAATTTGCTAAACACATCAACGAACATTGCTGAAATAGTAACCCAAATATTAGGCCAAAATAAAAACTTTTCGCAAAGTTATTGAATTTATCTGTGAAAGTCTCCACTGGCAACAATGGAAAACTGGTGTCAGCAGAAGGTAGGGGTTCATTCTTTGAACTGTAGACATTGTTTTCAACTGATTACAAGCAGTTTCATGGTGTCAAATGAATGCTTTGGAAGCTCTGCTCCAGCACTCGCGCAGCAGCACGAAACAAATGCTCGGCATAGTCTATTTTTAGACTGCCCGCTCGACCTGCAAGCCTGCCTTCCACTGGACGTACACGGCACTGAAAAGTGCTGCGGTATATTGTGAATGTTGGTTTTGGCATCATTTTCATCATTTTTAGAATTTCGCGATACTAAATAGCATACCAGAAAGGGTAAAGGCCAGTGATTCCGAATATATAGTTAGTTGAGGTAGCTCAAAAAATCGCCAGAGTACCCCTTTAACCTTCAATTTCCCAGTGTGTATCTGAAATCACATACTGTTAAAGCACTTTACAGCTGACCGTAGCATTAAAAATGCGATGAGTGCCCATTGTTGCACTGAAAACATACTGCGCCATCATTTTTCATTCCGTATGGTTCCCGCTTTCGACACAGTGGGGGCACTGTAACCTTGAGAACTGGCTAGCAACTTTGCCACAGCTAAAGTGTCTCGGGAGGTTTCCAAGTTTTTAAAGCAATATGGCACTACGGGTGACACTTTGCAGAGACTTCGCCGACCGCATCTCCTGTCGTCGCCACCTACGGAAAAACCCTTCTCTCCACCTCTTCAGCGCGAGGACAGGGAAGTCGGGTTCTCCGTCGGCACGCCCCAGCATCCCGCCAGATAACGACAAGCAACGAAAGGAGAGCCTTCACGTGCGGGCCTGCTTGAAAGCACTTGTTTTCAAGCAGCCACTGCCGCTATGCGGAAATCACTTTGGCAGCATCCAGCTGCTACGCATAATGTTGAATGGCTTGAAACTTCACCGCACTTACAGCTTACTTCACGGATCACCAAAGATGTGGTGGTGAGTCGTCCGTTAACATCACGACGCCAGCCACGACAGCTATGAGTACACATCACTACCTCCGCCCTGCAGGTACGTGACGGCACCACTTGTTCCATCCGCATTGCGCAACCATGCCACGGCCCATCGCTTTCGCCCATTCGCACATTGTGGGTCGTAAAATGCAACTGTCTTTTGTGGCACTGGCTTTCCAGTTTGCGTTGATAACATTTGCGTGAGCCGTGATCAGGTATGTGATTCCTATGCAACACTGAGCACAATCTTCACAAACTTTCTGCATGTGAAAAAAATGACGTGGATATTTCATAGCCGCTCTTCACTTTCTTTTATGGCCTCATTCAGGAATGGATCCCAGAACTTTGCAGTTTGTAACGCCGACATGTTCCAGTGGATGGGATCAAGCTTGCATTCCACAAGGAAGTGATGAAGAAGAGTTGTGACGTAGCAACTCTGACAATGAGTGGGTTCCTCCATGAAAGGAGCTAAGACACGGGCTGAGGAGAGTTTACATTTATCCGAAAAATCAGCATCCGAAGGTGAGGAGAATGAACATAGACACTGATGAAGAAGTCCTTCATAGTGTACCTATCTCCTTTTCTGTCCAGTACGGGGTCAGCTGAATGAGAGGGCCCGGAAGGTGACGAGCCTTAAAGCTAGTGAAATGGCGGTAGCCGCCGTAATCGGTGCTGTTTGCAACTACCCTGCTTGGGTAGGACCGCGAATTGTTGGTGACAGCCCATTTAATTCTCCATGTTCTAGGTATTTTACATGCGTCAATATCGACATTCTCGACAAAATCGCGGAAGAGTCCAACTTGTATGCTCTGCTGTAAAGACCCAAACCAACCACTGCAGCTGACAAGAAAGGGAATTACAGGACGCTATTTACATTGGGCTCTACATGTCAACGGTCCCGTCTTTCCGGCACCAGTAAGTATTGGTCAACAGAGATAAGGGCATTCTGAATCCCGCAGACACTATGTCAAGAAGCAGGTTTGAGAAAATCATTTGCAGAACCTGCACTTCAATGACAATACCAAGCAAGCCACTGCAGGTGGCGTCCACTAGGAGTCAGTGGCACTTGGGCGACACCTCCTTCCCTCCCCCACCCCCTCTGCGTGGCCCGCCCAGACACCCCCGTGAGTGCTGCAGGCGTGGCGGTCTGCTCGCAGCCCTAGTAGTGATGCCACTGAAGCCACAACTGGTTATGGTGAGCGAAGACTGCCTGTTCAAGATCCGTCCTTTCTTTGAGCATATACGCCAAAAGTTCATCTCGATCCCGATGTCTGAAGAAATGGTCTGTGTGGATGAGCAGATCATACCTTCCCAGTTGAAAATTCCCATTAATTTCCAACTGGTTTCCCAATGGTACCAATTGGGTTTTGGACAACCAATTCGTCACTGCCAACGGGAACCATTTGGAACCCATTCGGATTCCAACTGGAAAGATAATTCCAACCGGTGAGACGCATGTGGCTAGTGTGGTTCCAGTTGGAACCCACTAAAACCAATTGGTTCCAGTTAAAACCAGTTGGAATTCCAATTGGATTTAATGGGAATTTTTAGCTGGGTTACAAAGGGAACAGTCGCCACAAGAGCAGCATTCGAATAAGCTGAAAAATATGGGTTTAAATTGTTCCTGCTTTGTGATTCCACAGGAATTGTTGACAACTTTGAGATACACCGAGAAAATCGTCAGCAGATGGGCATCCCGATATATGAGGAAGTGGGGATATTGTTCTCAGATTGGCAGCAGTTATTCTTTTTGGTAAAAGTGAAAGCCGTTACAACTCTGTAACCGAATTGAGCGCAGCTCTTGAGGAGGAGGAGGGAAGGGTACTCAGGGAGGGTATACCTCTTCTCCTCCGGGGGGGGTCGGTCACGTGACCCCCGAATGTCCCATGACCCCGCGACATGTCCCAACATGCACCGTACGTGGCCTCGGGGGGTCGTGACCCCCCCGACATGTCCCCATGCAGAGGTGTGACCCCGCGACTCCATGCAGGCCGGCCCCCCCAGTCCACATGCACCGCACGTGGCCTCGGGGGTCACGTGACCCCCGACATGTCTCAACATGTCGGGAGGGGGTCACGTGACCCCCGCGACCTGTCCGGGACGCACCGGCGGTTACGCCGACGCTGCGACGGCGCTAGAGCTGCGCTAAA
>JAZHYW010065510.1:0-18795 GCA_037355805.1 Ixodes ricinus
GTCTCGAATAACACGGTATATCCAACTATACCGTGTCGACGATAGTCACTTCACAAGTATCGGACAGATTCCAGCTTGTTTTGGAGCATGTTTTGAAGGGAGCCGCTTTTTGCACAGAACCAAGGTAAATGAACAAACGTGCGAATGTGTCTATTCCATCCCCATACCCAGGAGCCTACCCTATCACCTATTTCTCGCGAAGACCGGGAACGGAACATAGCCGGGAAGGCTTTTTAGGGACTATCTTAACGAAAATAATCCTCGAAAAATGTAGCGGTCCGCTTCGCGGGCTTCTAGAATTCGATTTCTCAGCCTCGTTTCCTGTGAAGGCCTAGGGGCTATACGAACCCTGGTATTCACTGGTTCTCACAGTGGAAGATAGCACAGAAAGGGTAAGCATCCTGAATGAACAAATAAAGTAAAAACTTTCAGGAAAAGTCTGCGAACCCCGAGTGCGTATTGCAGGAAAGAAGTCGCGCTGACCGGGTTTTCACACCTCAGGCGGGAGGCAGAAATCTTTGGCTGATAGGGGTCACTTGAGTCGCAAAATGGCGGCGGCCAGAGACCTATTTTGCAAAGGTCTATAGTCATTTAATAAACTTCTGTGTTCAGTTGAAGGTAATAACACTTTATTTCAGTCAGGTGGCCGATTGGATTAGCAAGTACATTTCTTAGGTTCCCCGTTATTACCTGAAGGACGCCTTTATCATACAATGTTTCATAATAAAGGAACTTCGCTAAATGCTGCTACCAATGAAAACGAAAGTGATGGGCGTCTTTGAAAAAGTAAAAGACGCCGCAATCTAACCATTTTTATAACATCACAGTTGTTAATTCAATGACACGTTAAACCAATTCATCTGTTACCTGGTGGTTTAGTATGCCAACCCCCTCCCCCCCTTTCAAAAATGATCACACTCATTTTAATCAAAACGAAATAAACAGAGTATAACATCACCGAGAGACGTAGAAGAAATACACAGTTATGCTGTTGTCTTATTGTGCTTGGAACATCCACCGACTTGCCCAAATACGAACGCCGCTACAGTTCATGTCAAATCACATAAAAAAACTTTTCACATAGCAGCACATCCTTATTTTCTTTATTGTTTTCTTGTACATCTCTAGTTATTTCCAAATGATCGACGTGGTTTAAAAACGCTTTTAAGTGCCTCTACATTAAAGAGTCATACCTTTTGTTGTTAAATTAAGCAAAAAGTATACTAGTCGGAAAGAATCCGATTCTGAAGCTCTAAATATATTTTAAACAGGAGACATTTTGAAAGGTTTAATGGTATTTCGGCTGCACGTCCCAGCATTTTTAAAGTATAGGTGAAATATGGCGTGAGGTCAACATGTTGTACATTTGTAGACATTCAATATTTACTTTGCTGTAAAGACAGGGTACGCCGTAAATAACGTGAGCTAGTGTAGCAATATCAAAGCAGAAGCAGCGAAGCCACACTATCAAAAACTTTCCTTCATAAAGGATGGAGAACGAATGTTTTGCTTTTCGTATGCAATAAGTGTTTGCAGATACCGAATATTATTTTTACAAAACGCAGATCAAGTTTGCCAATTATCCTCGATAGTTTAGGAATGTACGTGAAGAGATACAAAACATATTACTTTTCTTAAATTACTTCGACTAGAGAACGGCAATAAGGAACGTAACATTTAAAAAAATTTGCTGGATAATTAATTGTTCAGATTAAATGAGTTTTACTTTGTTTAGACAGTTTAGATTGTTGGTTAAACTAAAAAAAGAATGCCCAGGGCAGTCCATATTATTCTTGTATCGAAGTTAGTGTTTAAGTTCTAAATATTACCATGAACCCGTAAATCAAGTCAAGTTGTATGACAAAAAAAACCTCGATTACTTACATTTTAGAGGAAGCTGGGGACTGCCCTCACTACAACTGGAGGTGCGGACCGGACCCTATGGGATCTGACCATTACCCCATTTGGCTGGAACTCTCGACTGGCGGCAGGGCCGGGCGTAGCGCGCTCAACCCAGACCATCGATTGGGACGCCTTCCGAAAAGCGGTGGCGGCGTGCGAAGACGCGGTTCCTGTGACTGCAAGACTACTGAGAGCAGCGCAAATGGCCACGCGACACCTGGACGTGGGTGAGGGCGATCCGGTACCTGACAAACACCTGACCAACCTATGGGAGGCACGTGCGCGGCTCCACAAGATCTACGTGACCAACGGCAAACGTTTCAAAGACCTTGTGCGGTTACGGAACAAGACGGCACAGGCACGTAGATACGCCAAGCGCCTGGCTCGATCAAGGTGGTTCGACCATTGTGCAACCTTTGACGAGCGGACGGGTGCCCGCAAGCTTTGGTACACCCACAGGTCCTTGAACGGCAAGACCAAGACGCCCAACACGGCACGTAACATCCAGTTGGCGACCGACCAGACGTCAGAGCAGTTTGAGGAGACGGCTGCCAAGGCCTTCTTCCCACAACCTGCCATCCACCCTGACCCAAGCCTGTACGAACTGCAAACTCCGGGCGACAGCGAATGCGACGCCCCGTTCACGATGCAAGAATTCACCCTAGCCCTGGACTCGATCAACGAGGGCAGCGCACCGGGTAAGGACGGGATCACATGGCGCATGCTGCGCAATTTGAATGAGCCGGAAAGGCGAAAACTCTTAGAAGAACTTAACGACGTCTGGGCGTCGGGAGAACTACCGTCCGAATGGAAGCACTCGGTGGTGTACCCCATCCCGAAGCCGGGGAAAAGGCCGGATTGCATCCAAAACCTGCGTCCTATTTCACTCACGTCTACGCTGTGCAAGCTCGTCGAGCGGCTGGTGCTGACTCGACTTACTTACATCTTAGAGGAAGCTGGGGACTGCCCTCACTACGACGCTGGGCAGACTGGGTTCCGCCCCGGCCTGTGCACCCACGACAGCCTACACCTACTCAGGAGCTTTGTGGGCAAAAGGCGGCGGTGCACCAACAAGGTACCCGGGCTCTTGGTGGCGGTCGACCTCAAGAAAGCCTTTGACACCGTTGACCATTCGGCGGTGATCGAGGCACTCGAAGAGAGCGGCGCGAGCACCCGCACCGTTAACATCGTTAGGAGTTTCCTCAGGAATCGCACCTTCGAGATCAGCTCGGGCGCCAAGCAACCTCGCACTTTCAGCAACGTCCGTGGAGTGCCTCAAGGAGCCATACTCTCGCCTACCCTTTTTAACTTGGTGATGAGAAAGATAACGAGAGCGTTGCGCGCCGTCCCCCACCTTCAACACACAACGTATGCAGACGACATCACCCTTTGGGTGGACCCTCGGAACACAAAACTTGACACCCAGGAAACGCTAGCCACCATGCAGACGGCCTTGGACACACTCGACCAGTGCCTGCAGACCACAGGCATGCAGCCCTCCCCGGATAAGACGGCGTTCTTGATCGTCGGCGGCCTCGAGCACTCCAGAGGTCAGATACACCTAACCCTGGGCGGTCAGCCCATTCAGCGCTCTCCTGAGCGCTGGATTCGGGTACTGGGGGTCCCGCTGCACGAGCAAGGTGGCGCACAGGAATGGATGAAGCAACTAAAACCTGCATGGCGACGGCAACTCCACCAGATCAAAAGAATAGGCAACCGCTTCGGTGGCGCAGGCATGCAAACCATCCGCTTGCTAACTCAGGCAGTCCTCACATCGAAAGCCTGTTACGGGGCCACGTGCTTCGAACTGACCAAGGCACAGCACAAGCAGCTGGAAGTCTTGCATCGAGAATGCCTGCGTGCCATTACAGGCCTTCCAAGACACACCAGAACGGAAGAGCTGTACCGATACTCGGACCTTCCTACTTTGCAAGCCATTATCGAGACCCGCGTAGCCGGCCATCATAGGCGCCGAACCTTGACTAGGGCCGGTCAGTGTCTCCTGGAACTACAGGGTTGGCGGCCATTCGTAGCAGAGAACCCGCCTTTGAGAAGCATACCACCCTGGGAAGACGTTATGGTGAGACAACCGAAACCGCTCACTCGCAAGGAGAGGCCTGAAGACCACCCTGAAGTAAGGGCCGCACTTGCAGCGCGTACGGACCTCGTGGCGCACGCGGTCTTCACAAAGGCCGTGTGGTGTGAAGAAACAAAACGGGCCACCCTAGCGTATGCGACCGGTCGGAACTGCTACGCTCAGACTCTCCAATACGACAGGAAGCCCAGCACGAGTCGTCTCGAACTTGATGCCATACACCTAGCGCTCTCTCGCATACAAGAACTTTGCGACCGAGCAGACGTTCTTAATCGTATAACAATCTTTACGGACTGCAGGGAGGCCCTCACACGCCTAGGAAAGACCCCTCGCGAAGGCACGCTCTGCCATCGGATCAAGAGCCTGTGCTCCGATTTGTTAACGGCTAAAGATATCGAAGTACGAGTGGATTGGGTCCCGGGACACGCAGGCGGCGTCGGTAACGAGGCCGCTTACACGTGGGCGAGCGAGCACAGGGAAGACCGCTCCAACCTGGGAATCTCAGTCCCGCTCGCATTGCCGGACCCAGACCCCTCGAACGGAAAGCTGTGGCCCGCCAAGAAGATCGCCGTCGGCTGCGAGAACAGACACCTTACAACCCCGCACCGTTACCCAAGGGACTGCCTAGGGGGCGCAAGTGCTGGTACACAAAGCCCGCACCGGCGCTGCGCTCACAGAGGATGTGCTAGCCAGATGGCGAGACTACAAGCCACGGAGGGGCCGCCCACCAGATCAGACGCCGGAGAACGAGGAAGCGTCGGGATCAAAAGCGCCGGTAACTTGCACTACGTGCTCTGCCGGCGTTCTTCCCACTATTCAGCACCTCTTATGGGACTGCACCGGCTTACAAGAAAAAGAGCCGAGTACCTAAACCCAAGCATCCAAAATCTGCAGGACTGGGTCACCCCAAAAAATGACGCCCATACTAAAGAGACACTACTCTCGTTATGGAAGTTTGCGCGCTCGACTGGCGTCGACCGCAGAATGTGAACTTGTCCTTCCCTAGCCCCCTCCCCACTGAGGCCATAGCGCCATCCCTTCTACAATAAAGAATATCATCATCATTTAACCAGGCTAACTCATTTCTTTCAGGCAAAAACAAATGCAGCCAGTAGATGCAATTAATAATATGAATAAAAGCAACTCTTAAGCACTAGTCGAGGTTTTATTTTCTTGACTAAATATCACTTGATATCAGTGGTTGATGAATCTCTTGAACGCTTGGTAACTTCCCTAAAATAAACCTCTAACGGCGGTTTTTTTCAAAAGCCCGCCTCAAAAGACGTCTCTTTTGCAATATTGAAATGAAGACAAAAGAGGTTACCTCCGGATTGAAGAGGTGTCTTTAAACTTTAATAAAAGGTCAATAAATCGGAAGGAAAGCGCTCCCGAACCGAGAACTTCGAATATTGCAGAAGTCACCTCCTCGAAATCCCTCAAAGCTAGGACGCTATGTTCGCATGGTCATTGCCCGTTGGTCTTGTAATTCGCCGGCCTAATTCGGGCAATAATTGGAACGTGAATAAGTTCCGATCTAGCTACTGCTCTTCTCGCAGATGTGTGCGGGATTTAAGGCTATTCGCTGGTGGAATTACCCGCGACGGGGAACCGTTGCTCTAACATAAAACTACGCAAGTATTTTCTACACAAAACCTAGCATTGCTCACGACTATGATAATAGGTTTACCCAATTATGCTTTCAACTAGAGTAAATATTACGCTCACCTAAAAATAAGTGCTGGCGACACCAAGCTCAAATTCTCACAAGCATCTGTGCAAGTGGTAACACGTGACAATTATAAATTTAACGTTTAATTGCCCACTTTCCCAATTTTGCCGACTGTTATCACTGATATCTTAAGAAGCCCAGGTGTGGCTAAGCATTTTGACGCTTGATTTGCTTCGTGATTGGCTCTTGGGAATTCCTCTTCGGCTGATACACAAATCTCATTGGCTCTGGAGATATCAAAATATGCCGTGTTTGCGCCATGCCCTGCTCTTTTTTATCTTTGTTAGTGCCATACAGTTCGCGACAAAGTTAGCGCGAACACGACAACGCGTGTATCTTTCGCATTTAACCTCTAGAAGCCTTTGGCGGACTGAAACTAACTGTTGGGTTAGAGTATCAAATTTACAATGGCAACGGATCAAAAACAGTAACTGTTACGTTTGATCTTTATTTTCATTCTAAAGCTAGCTTGCAATTCGCAGTCACTTAATCTGAATCACTAATATCGGTTACGTTTGATATTGTTTTGCAATAACTGCTACGTTATTAATGACACTCCTCTACCGATTGAAACAAAATTAGGAGACTTCTACGTCGTGCTTGTACCCTGCATTGACCTAGAGAAACAAAAAAGGATCAAGGTTTCCTTTATCTTGCGCAAAACATTCAGAGAGTCTGGGACCCTTGTTCGGTATCAAATGTTCCCAAGCGAAAAGACACACACAGGGACGTAATATCTCAATAACAGTCACTAAAATATACATAAAAGTAAAAAAGCGCCAGTACAATGCCCAGCTGAGTGTGGAGCACGTGACGAGTCCCTTGTTCAGATCCTCCGGAGGTTCAAGCGGTGGGGAACGCGGTAATCCCTTGGTGCCGTGCGATCGTTAGTTCGCTCGAGTGCTCGGTCGCCTAAATGCGCCATCAAGAGACACAGTGGGCGAGATCCAGATAGAGATGGGAACACAGACCTTGAAGCTGTACTGGTCTGATCTCAGCCCTTGTACGTCTACAGCATGAACGCGGCGGAGTTAGCAGGAACAGTCCATTGTTACATTTTCCTGTTTTACACATACAAAAACAACCACAGTCACTGACGGCTTAAAAAACGTGGGGTTTGACTTGTTAAGGCAACGTATTCTGCTTTGAAATTTGTTCATCTATGTTTTTATCAAATAATGCCCTAATCCCATTGGCGGTGGAGCGATGATAAGACGTTCAACAACTCACCAAGCCTCGCTTTTTTTTTTCTCAAAGATTATAACATTTTAATGTAATTTTATGATTTCTCGAGGTCGCGGTGAATGCTTGGCTGCAGCCACTGAAACGAGATCAAATGTTCTAGTGAGGGTGAGGGACTATTGTATATATGAACTATGATGCAGATAAAGTTGTTAGCTGGTTTTGAGACGTGTTGCTTTTCCGTCAGTTTATTTACGTTGTTCCCGTTTCTTTACTAGGTGTCTATAGTGTATTGTAAACTGTGTACTTTTTCAGTGTTCCTCAATTAATTGTTACAAGAAACTGCAAAACAAATTTATATAGGGCCCATCCTCTTCACGGAAGATGGAGGACCAGCGAAGCTGTTTTCTTTAAGACAAATTTACGACAACGTTACGACAACTATACGACATTTATGAGATTTCAATATGATTGCAACGAAGACACGTACAGGACTTCGTTGTTTAATTATCTTCATTTAATTCTTAGTGACTAAAGTGATCATTGCCGTTTTGGCACGATGGTAAACCGCCATTGGTTGTATTTTTGTCTACTGCCAAAACTGACGGTGCGTGAAGCCAATCCATCTCCCGAAGCTGGCGCCAATAGCCGCTCAGGGACATGAAAGTAAAGGTCTGAGACTCTGTTTCCAAGCATGTGCGTGAATTCCAGTCCTGTCACTTTCGGCCCGGTGTGCAGCGGCGCTTGAAACTTCGCAACTACAGCTGTTTTTAGCAAGAACAGAAGCCACAGAAAACATATATATTTAAAAGTAAAGTCTCCCATGGCTGCGAAAAGCAGGTCGAGGTCGCGAGCGCCGCGGTGCCACTGAGAAGAAGCGAATGAAGTGATCGCTGCAGGCAAACCGAGAAACAAATTCCTTTGGTGGGAAGCGCCCGTGACCGAACTCAGATCAGCGTACCGGCAGAAAATCTCACGCAACAAGCTCCGACGATAATGCGCACAGGATCTTGATTAATTAAACTAGTTTCCTCCATTGTGCTAGCTTTAAAAGAGGTGTTCCTTCTTATCAACGATTTAAACGTCAGCAGGCCCGTGCCTCCCCACGAAGGGTGGTGGCTCCGAAATTCACTCGGATCCGAGAAATCTGTTCTTAAATTGCTGACTTGTGCTTCAAACTCACCTGTGATCTTTTGTATGAATTCTAATTTTTCACGGGAATTCCTGTCAATGCTTTACTCTTCACACAGACTTCCTACATTTTTCGACCCTCTGCTTTACCCGTGCTTGAAATTGGCCATGCCCCTTCCTCCACTCCCGTTACGTCAATTTTGTATATTTAAAAACCCTGTGAAAAAAAAAAAAATATATTGCAATGCATTATTGAAGGGCCTGATGGGACAGAATATGAGCTCTTGATCTGTGAAAAAGTAGTAGAAAAAATTGCGATGGCCTTCATTTTAAAACTGATTTTCCCAATTATTGCAAATCGGTAGCCTGTTTAAATTTCAGTGTATTTATTTTAGAAAAGGTTATTGTTTTCAATTTCAATGACAATTTATGCAAATATGAAACAGGCGCCGGTGAAATCATTTAAACAATTTGAATTTCCAGTCTTTTTAAGATCCGGATCATAAAGGTATAAATTGCTCAGAATCGTCGATAGTACTATGTTTAACCTCCTTTTTATTTTATGTAGAGCCTCTGCACAAAAGATATTAAACCTAAGACGACAAATAACAGTTTTTCTTTAATAAATATCCAAAAGGACTGATTTCGCCAAAAGTACGCAAAAACGAAAGCGTATACCGAGCAGCGACTTTTGTGATTTCTTTTTTCCTCAAGAGAATTTTATTTTCACAGAAAATGTTTGAAGATGTTTTACGACGCTTGCACAACAAGTAAAACATATATCCTTTGCTAAAAACTAAAAAAAAATGTCGACCGGACATGGTCGTTCGATCCTATCGAAGAACGCCCAATACAAACAATCTCAGAAGCAATCGGATTTTTTTTGCTTTTAAGTATCTTTTTTATTTTCTACGCGCACAGTAGGCCCCTCCACTGCGGCGGATCTGCTGGGGTCACAGGTGGCGCGGGTTCAGGTTCTGCCGCGGCCCACTACTTCCCCTATCATGCCACCCCCAAGGTTCTAGGCTGACTCTGTTTGCAAAGTCGGCTCCGGTTGCTTTCCTTTACATCGTGTAGACGTGAAACGCTATACGCCAGGCTGTTGAAACAGGCACCGCGAGCATGTTACAGGTGTGGTAGCGCCTCGGCCGCTTCCGGCCCTATGGACATTTTCGGGTCGGTTGTACGAAAATGTATTACGGATTTCCCTTTTCAAAACTGACCGTCCACCTCTGTGCTGTCAATTTGTCTTTTCCTGACCACCCTGTAGCATTTTGACACGTTTTAATAATAATGAAATTGTGAAGAAGGGGTATGTACGCCTCCATTTACTGACGAAACGCGTTAGCGCCAATTTGGCCATGTTTCGGGCTTTATAGCTTGAAAGCCGCTACAAATATTGCATCATGTTTTTGCAGACTCTGTTAGTACATATTATAATCGCTAATTTCAGTGAGTTAAAAAAATTAAAGATGGCCTCTTTTTTAAAATGATTTTCAAAATAATGCATTTTTAGTTAAATGCCCTCTGTGAGCAATTCTTGTCAATTTCTCCCGCTAATCCAGGAAAACAATATTTTACGCAAAGATGAACAAGATATAGGGCAACACACTGGGCAAAGTCTAGAAGACCTTGGCTTTTATAGATACAGAGAAAAATACTCTTTAATCCAGAGGCTGCTATTGCGCTATGTGCGTCTGCTTGCAATTTTTTTCTCAGAATAACTACCTAATACTGTCGGTGATTAATACTTTTTGTCAATCCCTCTTATGCCTAATTTGTCAGTAAATATTTCAAGACCCATAGCCAGAACAGTTTTTTTGGCGGAAGCACGTCCCGAAATGTCAACATCGTCGATACGCTTAAGCGTGCACAAGACTGAGGGGGTAAGCTTACAAAGTTTTTTTCGCATGCAGCGAAATTTTTTTTCCGAAAACAAGTGATTGGTTTTATTCTTCTGGGCATAAAGCCAGCAAAATATATTTTTTTCATCGAAATTAAAAATGGTCACCGGACATGGTTGCTCCGATTCTTATCTGAAAGCGTGGCAAGCCCAATTGTTTTGCAGCCTAAAAGCATTAAATTACAAAAAAATTAACAAAATTTTTACCCAGCCCACTCAATTCACACTAAACAGGCAGTTCTTAGAGAATTCAAATCAATATGAGCAGTGCAATCAAAGCAACACTCTATGTAGTATTTGTAATAATAATAATAATAATAGTAAATATTTTATAATAAGCAGAGCATTGGAGTTAAAAGAGCTCCGATAAAATTGTTTATGTTCTCTGTGTTCATAAATAGAGATCAATTGTTTTCCGTGTGAAATTTCGTATTATATTTGAACACGTAAATTATATTTCGGTAAAATTGTCACGAGTCGCAGGTTTACGTATCGTCATCGCCATATTCTGCCCACAAATGTAAAATTAATTATTTATAGTCATTATTCCTTTCCCACATCCATTACTCCTTAGTCTGGGGTACCACTACGAATACAAATTTAAACAAAATACTTGTATTACAAAAGAAAATATTGCGAAGTATTTGTAACGTGTCATACGATCACCCTAGTGAACCTCCCTTTAAAAGTTTAAGTATGATGGCTGTAAATAGATTGTATAAATATTGTTTATGCGTGACCTATAAATCAGAAGTACAAACAAATCTTCATGCCCTTAGTGAATTGGCTGTCTCTCTCGCCAGAGTAGCAACATATCCTACTCAAAACACGGACGCTCCCTATTTGCAAAACTAACTACGGTGAACAAATGTTAAAATATGCACTTCCTCGACTGGTTAATATTCTTGTTCTCACAATATTGATCTTCCCACAACATCTGTGAAAAATCTCCGAGCATTTCTTTCTTTTCAAATCTGATTGCTTACTTGTCATGTTTACTTGGTTGTCACGCTTACTTAAAAATTTACTTAATTTTTACTAAATTGAATAATGCTGTGCTTGCATGTACTTTGTTTTTGTTTGCCTCTTATATAGTCGAACCTTTTTTGCAAAAATATTGTCCTGTTCTTATCTCTGAACTTGTTATCTTTTCTCTTGGTTTTCTTTTTTTCGAATTACCTGTGCCACTGCTGCCATGTGTAAGGAGGGGGGGGGGCGCCGAGGGACCGTCAAGCTGTATGATGCAGATTTTTTCCTCGGTCTCCCTCAGTCATTTGTGTTTTGACGGAAAAATAAACATTATTATTATTATAAAGAAGTATGTATATGCTCCCAGCAAGAAAAAAAAAAAAAAAAGTAGATAGATTTGTTTATTTAACTTGGGAGAGTAAGGTCACTGTGAAATTGGGTTACACCCATACTGTGAAGGTCCACAGTGCTCCGATGGAAACCCAAAAATGGGTGGTGTGGGATAGGTATAAAAAAAGAAAAAAGATATAATGATGGGATGAGATGTGTACAAATGACAGAGAGGTACTGACGATGTTGAAATGGAAGCTAAAATGGAGCTTGTGGGCGAAGGTTCGGGTTGATATCGTGGGTGATTGGGTCAGCATATAATAAGTAGGGTTCCGTGTTTCCGGATGAACCAAAAAACTAAAAACAACTCTCGCCAACAAAATTTGGGTCAATTCGGATTTATTCGGAATATCCGACAGCGTGAAAAGCAAAGAGCGGTATTTTACTAATCCTGTCCGGATTTATCCATGACAGCAAAATGAAAAGCAAAAAAGACGGATGATTTTACTAATCCATTTGTCAGAGCACAGGGTCAGTACTCTTAAAACATTGAAAAAAAAAGGGGCACTTCGTTTTTTATTTCTCTTTTTATTGTCAAAAGGGAGCTTTCTGTTCATCTCTGTCAAGACTTTGTTCAGGACAACGGGTCTATGTACTTCTGGGCCACGAGAAAAGCCACTGTTCTGATTTCCAGTTTGGAGTCCATGCTACTTCGTGATTCTTATTTTTATATGAAAAATGATTTCAGAGGAGGGAGGAGGGCAGCTGAAGCCTTTATGCTTCCCAAAGACTTGAGCTAGTTTTTTCAAAGTAACTCACGCTTTTTTAAGCAACACTTGTTTGCAAGATTTGTAGTGTAACATTTAGTACTGCCAATGCCAAAATGCAGCTGCAGAAATATTTTTCTATACCGGTGAGTTTTTATAAGGGTGTTTTTTCAGACATTTTTATTTCGAATAAAAAAAAACTATGGAACGCAGTAAAATTAAACCATGAATCGTAACAGAAACAAACGCCGATAACCAGCAAATTTAACGAAGAAAGAAAAAACTCCGTATTTTCAGAAAAATTAATTCCGAAAACACGGGACCCTACAAATATAATTAAAAAGGTTTAAAAAGTGCAAACAATACGAGGACACAGAAGAAACGCCTGTGTCCTCGTTTCGTTCGCGCTTTTCCAACTAGCCCAAAGGCAGTTTTACATACAGTATCAGGAACAAGATAACTTTCTGTAATCGTAAATCTTACATATAATCTATAAAATATATGTATGCTATACTGAAATAGATAACATAAAAATACCGAATGATAACGATGAGCCAAAAAATACATTGCACAGATGTTCCGAACCATCCGACATCGCGACACTTTTCAAATTTATTTATTTTCCTTGGTACGCAAGCAGAGGCCAGTGTGTCTGCCTAATATCTGCTCGACATCTGTCAAATAAAAAGCAAAGAGTAAAAAAAAAAAGACGAGTAGGCCATGGCAGCTGGCAAACAAAACACACACGATTTCTTTTCTTTTTTTACTTTTCCTTTATTAGATTACCCGTATGTATACCGCTTCCACTACACGAATTTGCGTGAAAGATTTTCAGGCTGTTTGAGTAAATTAAAATAGCTGAATCCAATGTCACGTCGAAAAGCGCTCCTAGGCGCTTTTTGTTTTTAAACTATTTTCTGAACGAGGCGCGCTACGGTCCAATGATCTAGCGAGTGAAAAGGGCACAGTATTGTTTCAAACGCGGATTAAAAATAGGCCAACCGTGACGGCACTTCCTGATCTCTCACATATCTAATTATAACTGCATCCCATGTACCGCCCCATTATTTGAATATTCGTTTCCCCGTCTCTCTCGTTATTCGCGGATTACGATCCGAATTCCGTGCAGCGAAATATTATACGATAAGTCCTACTCGCGTGCGAAGGCCGCCAGTGATAACCGACAACAGACCTATCCGCACGACAACGAATTATGAGTCATCGGGCCGATCTGAAAACCACCGGAAGACCTCCCGCCGTCTCGTCGTTGCATGTCACGGACACGACACATTTCGCCGTCCTCGACGAATTTGGGGGTTTGACAAGTTGCAAGCGAGCACGAACTTTCACCCCCGAACAAGAACTGTCACGCGCCAAAAAGAAAACTAAACAAAGATGTGTCAAGTGTGCGCAAGAAAGTCGCACGAGTTGCAGTCGCGTCCGCAAAACAAGAGGTGGAACGACAAAGTTACTCACGGTTGATTTCGGTGGACAAGCGGCCGTGTCCAAATTCTAGCTCCAAGCTGGCACAAAAAGGAGAGTTTCTCGAGAACTGTCGAACACACTTTATCGAGCCCCGTCACGCGAACAACATAAACCAACAGGGAACACAATGACACAATCGACGCTGCTCCGCCACACCACCGGCTCTGCGTGTGAAACTGGGCGAAACCGGCGACCGGCGAAACCCTTGCCAACGTCTACCAGCGGCCTACCGCCGCGCCGCGTTGTCGTTCAAGGTGCGGCTAGACCAATCGCATCTCGGGACGGTGGCACGTGACTCGGCGCGGCCAATCGCAACGATTCTTTTGAAGACGGAGGACGTAGGGAAGGGAATAAATTCCAACGGCGGGAGATACGGCTGGTGCGGCCAGGGCAGCCAGTGCGGCGGCGATATATCAGTCGATTGTTGTCTTCCGGACGCGGCTTGAGAGGTTGAGACTACGTATGGTTATCTTATCAGTGTTACAAAGGGTAACAGCCGCTATCATTCACCCATCCATCGGGGTGTAAAAACCGTTAAACACTGCAAAAGGAATCAAGAAGAATTGTTCGAGTATCAAAGTTCGTGGCATTTGTGCGTAGTCCGAATTTATTTTCGAGGGGGGGGGGGGGGGTGGTGCTATCTGGCTGTGGGGTTGACCGCGTAAAGCGAGTAAGGGGGACCCACCCCTCCTCCTCCTCTTTCTGCGTACGCTAGTGATAGCAGTAATCTTACTTTTCTTTTTAAGAATTGCCGGAATGTTAAGTTTGACCTTGAAACAGTTTGGGGTCCGCTCTGTCAGGAACAGATCTCGCCCAGATGTTCACAACGACTGTACGCAACAGGCAGGTTAAAAAGGATGATTTATTTTTTTGTTTTTAGTCAGAAATCTAAGCACGTAGCCGGTCTACCTCGCCCAAGAAACCCCCAAAACAAACTTCAAAAGTCCAGAAAGAAGAAAAAGAAAGATTAAAAACACGTTTCCTGAACGGTTTAAACCACAAGACCTAAAAGCGCGCAAACACGCCATCTATTCTCCTTATTTATTTTTCTAAAAGAGGAAATCGCCACACACACAAACACGACCGAACGAGAACCACAAATCTCCGAAGCGTGAACGCTTCTCCACCAAGCTCATCTCTCTCTTCGGGCAAAGCACTTTGGCAGCGCAAAAGTCTGCTGGCCGCCGGCCGTGCCGCAGCAACAGTGTGCCTATATTTGAGAGTGTTTACAACTGCTTGTTCCAGGTCACGTGGTGTACGGGTCGCGTTTGCAGTACAGGCCGGCGAGCAGAGTCGAAATTGTCAGATCTTCTAGCTAAGAGCGTCATCTCAAGTTTTTGCTCAGCCTCTTCGCCTCCCATCCTCCCTGCCGCACGGCGACACACGCATGCGCACTAGCCACCAATCCACCCAAGATGCGTCTGCCATTAGTTTGCTTGCAAACTCCCCCGTGGCTCGAGTTGCTTCCTCTCTTAAATCTGAGCTCTCTACGCGGCCGTCTGGCGACTTGCCGCCTGCTTTCTGTTTCTTGTTCCGTTTGTGTTTTGTGGAGTGTGCGTGCGGCTTTTCTGCGCGTTCGCTGCTGCTGCTAACGTCGTGAGTCAGACATCAGAGGAGGAGGCGGCTGTGGTGCCGCTTTCTTTCTTGCCTATTCTGCGGATATTTTATACGGACGAGCCTCTTCGCTCCGAGACTCAGCGATGCGTGGGAATGTGTGACGCAAGAACTGCGCTCTGCGGAGCGCGGACCAAGCTCTGCGGTGTAGGAGGAGTGGAAGAGCCCAGCAGTGGTGGCGAACGTTCGTACAACGTCGAAGAAAACTACAAAACAGAAAGAGGAAAAAATGCAAACGAACCTGTCGCATGCACGGTTCGTTCATTTTCTAAGGGTGCTCAAATATTCGATATTTGAACAGAGATATAGTACAAGGAAAAGAGAAGCTTGACAACTTTGCCAAAAACGAGAGAAAGGACGAACACGGAAACGAAAATAAAATACGCAAAACACGAGACCTTTCGTGTGTGTGTTTTGTTTCTACTCTTTGTCACCTCGGTCTCCAACGAGAAAAAGTCACCTACAAGTTCGTGCCTCTAAAAAGTGCTGACAAACTTATAAAAAAAAAAAAAAAAAACTAGATTTGTTTTTTGTTTTGGTCAGTGACCATGCGTATTTTGATTTCTTAATTGAATTTATGTTCATATACTTCATACAATAGTCAATTATGAATAGCTGGGCAGACTCCTCCCAGAAAGCCCTTCGGACTTTCCACTTTTGCAGAGCGACATATTTTCATTCTTTTTCCGTCCGAAACCGCACCTTTGAAAACACGTCATTAGAAAACAAACAAAGCGGGGCAAGGGATTCATGAGCGAGCTTATGAATGATCCAACCTTTCCTTTCGGTTGGGAGCCTACGATGGGCAGGGAGCCTACGATGGGCACGAAGTTCGTGACCACACGCCAGAGCCGCCACGTCGGCCGTGGATAACGAAATTAAAAATCTTGTAATTTTGCACCCTTGGCAGTTGCCACGCGCCGCGACCGTGGTTCACGCCGCCGCCGGACGGAATCGGTCACGCTTTGTTGAGCGCACAACCTTGGCACAACACATTTTGATGACGTAACGACGGACGCGCTCAAAGGGTGACGTCACGACCGCCAATTGCAAGAGGGACGCGCTGACGTCATGCACTCTGCCGTTGCCGTAAAGCCTCTCTATCTATCCTGGAAAAAGCGGCGCCATTCATTGTTGTAGACATGCTCGAGGCACGTGCCGCGCACCACTTCTGGGAAATTCATGGCGTCTGAAATGTAGCTGTGCTTCGCTGTGCCGCCATGATCTTACCAAGGGCTGCACGTTGCACGTGCCCCGTACATCGACGAACATTGCGCTACTACCATGCCGTCGTTTGGTTCAAACCAGGGGCAAATGCAGGCATTTCCTGAGGGGGGGGGGTGAGGTGTTGGTCAGCGTACCATATGTTTAGGAACCCCCTCCCCGCTCCTTCGTTTTACGCCCTAAATTTTACACATGCAGAAATCAAGAGGGGGGGTCAGGACATCGGACCCCCCTCTAAATCCGACCCTGGTTCAAACTATGCCTATTCTCACGTGCATAAGCAATGGAAGGATGCCCGTGAAGAATTGACTATGTGTTTCTTATTGCTTATTGTTGCATTTCCATACTATGTACTGTATGCTAATATGGAGCTAGTGATAAATATGTTGGATTATGTTTTGACGAGTATATGTCCTAAAGAAGAAACACGTGAATCATATTTAAAAAAAAGAAAAAGAACAATTGAAAGTTGGTTTAACATTAAATTGAGAAGTGAGTCGTGACACGGATTTAAAATTACGCCAAAAGGTTTATATCTGTTGTCCAGCTGACAGAATTCAGGGTGTTAAATTTCTTTTTTTACAGAATAATTAACGGTATTGCGTAACCATATCAAAACACGTATAGTTTACACATAAATGCCATTCGAAAACCTGTATCAATTTGTTACTATAACATAGGCGTAGAGCTTCGAGGCATCAGATTGTGCCCCTGGCGCGTGCTGGGGCAGATGTTCCACCGATGCCATGTACGCCGAGACGCTGGTTTACGCCGATGCATCGAGTATGGCAAAATAACGCCCGTTGCCTTTTGACAGAATACATGAGAAATGGAATCGCAGCGTGCTTCGTAGCTTCGAATCTCAGTTCTTGCAAAAGGTAACACTCGCATTCCCCCACCCCCGGAGAACTGTAGCCTGCCCTCGGAAAATGGAAAGTCTACGCCGCTGACTATAACCAAACATTATTATTCTACAACTCAATACCGAACCTCTAAGGCGCTGCCAAGGACACTTACAAATTGCAGGAAGATGACAAGCTTCCAGAGGATTTCACGAGTCTTACGTCATCAAGAAGCAAACCAAAAAATAGTAAAAAAGTGAACATAGTTACAATAAGGAGAGCATGTTAGTTAAACATAGTATTGTATGCAGCGGCGTAGACTTTCCATTTTTCCCGGACGGGGCAGGCTGAAAAGTTCTCCGGGGAGAGGGGGGGGGGGAGGACGAGGGGGGTGTGCTGCGCGTTACCTTTTTGCCAGAGCTAGAGATTGAAGCTAACGAAAGCACGCTGAAATTCCATTTCCCATGTATTTTGTCAATAAAGGCAAAGGGGGCGTTATTTTGTATACATGCCACTACTAGAAGCTCGTTACATGACACGTAAACAGCGTCTCGGTAAGGATCATGGCCCGGGCCCGGAAGGGGGGGGAGGGGAGGAAGGGGGGGGGCTCTGCCCCGATGCTCTCCCCCCCCCGAAGTCTACGCTTATGATTGTATGTGTCTCTCGTGTTTGTGGTTGTCCGTTGTCCACCCGCTATCGTTCTAAAAACCTAGAAAAAGTAAAAAAGTGGTTTTAGAACGTACGCTTCAAGACACAGGACGATAGTAGGAACGAGACAACACAATGCGCTAACTTCAACTGGTTTAATCGTCAGAAAATTAAGGGTAAAAATACTCTGCATCATCGCGCCATTCAACCAATCCCATGCCACGCCAAAGCTCGCAAGAACTGTGTCTCTTTGTCGCCCAACTCGATCGACGCCACGCTAACACATAAATCCCCGCATTTTTTTTTTTATCAGGTCTGCTTCTATGATTTTCCTTACCGCCTTATCTCTATGTTTTCTAGTAACAGTGCACAAATTAAATTCAGGTTTGCAACCTCAGTCATGCCAGTGCATTGACAAATGACCGTCACGCTGTCCGCTCACTTTTTGGTTGTGTTCGCGCAATCTATCATTTAGACATCTTCCCGTCTTTCCCACGTACTTATTGCCGCACGTCAGCGGGATCAGTGATAGACAACTCCTGCACATTCCACAAATGGGCTGCAATGCTTTTTTCACGGAGCCGACCGGTGGAAATTAGATTTTTCCGCATCTATAGTCGGTGGCAGGTTAAGAACAGAGTGAGCTCCTCCCACCTCTTCCCACTCGGAAAGAGGTGGGAGGAGCTTCCACTTCGTTCTTGACCTGTAAACTTCCAGGTGGATCATGTACTTCCAAGCTGGAATTTCTGATTTCCAACATGTGCAGCATCCATTTCCATGCTGTAAACAGGATTTCCAGCTGCTGCTGTATAATGTAGCCGAAAATGCGGCTGGAAATCTTCATTTCCAGCTGGAAGCTGCAGCTTATTTACATGTGGGAAGGCACAACCGCCACTCTTTGTTTCTTTTGGGCCATATCTTTATCTGGACTCTAGGCCGTTTGGTACGGGCCGTTGGCCCTTTCTAGCACACCA
>JAZHYW010065511.1:0-15934 GCA_037355805.1 Ixodes ricinus
TGTGTGTGTGTGTGTGTGTGTGTGTGTGTGTGTGTGTGTGTGTGTGTGTGTCTGTCTGTGTGTGTGTGTCTGTGTGTCTGTGTGTGTGTGTGTGTGTGTGTCTGTGTGTGTGTGTCTGTGTCTGTGTGTGTCTGTGTGTGCTGTCTGTCGTGTGTGTGTCTGTGTGTGTGTGCGTGTGTGTGTATGTAGTATACAACACTTTCAGATTCGATCTTGATGTAATGATACGATCAACGAAATTGACCGGTACATTTCCCGCACCAATTGACTTACTTTTCCATAGAAGTCGGTAACTTTTGATAGCTGCTCTTCGTGAATTGAGAAATCTCGCACGTTGAACGGTACCAGAAGAACCCGGGTTCCTTTCTTCTTGCCAATTTCTGCATTTAACAGGAGCGAGTGGGGTTCAACACTGATCAAACATTACAGCTCTATGAACGAGCTGCCATGTAAACTTAAGAAGCAAACTCTTTAAAAAAAGTGCACGATACTTACTAACTAAAAGTTAGTACCTGCTTGTCACAAAATTCGCTTGCTTCTTAGTGACTGTAGTTAGTAATGGTCAAACTAGTAACGTTAGTAACTCAAGAAAGTACTAACGGTAGCTGACCAACTTAGTATCTTCCACTAACTTTGGCTAATAACTGGCACCAGCTCTCACAATACCTACACTCTAAGAAAAAAGTTTTGTAGTATTTTCTTCCTAAAAAGGAGGAAGAGAAATGTCGTATATATTATTCCACAAAAATGGCAGGATTTCCCCATGCCTCGTACCCGAAAGACGAACGTGTTGGCGTGTAGTGTTTCGGCGCCTACGGCCACGTAGTGTGGTTGATGCAGCTTCCACCAGATGGAGCTCAAAACTTCAAACAAATGTCGGAACTGCGCCGCTTGCATTTACCTCGAAATTCGAGCTAAAGGTGCACATACGTGCGAGAATATTCAATACACTGCGCTGACATTTAGAAACCGAACAACACGCAAACAACAGCAACACAACAGCCAAGGCAATAGCCCACTCTCCTTCTACGAATGCCAAGTTCACCCGATTGCTATATAGGGTGTTTTTGTATTTTCATTCGCCTTGGCCGGTTACTGACTCATTTATGGCATAAACACGTAGAGGATGACAAAATATTACTTCTAGTTATTATTTATTTGAAGTTTACTGAGGGAATATTTTATGCCCTTAATCCAGCACCATGAGAAAAGTCACAGTACTAATTTGATGAACCATGTTAAAATGCAGTATTGACAGTGGTTTTTCTTACAGCATCTACAAATTATTCGATCTTAATTCATTATTCAGTTACCGGCACCATTATATTTTCACCTTTTGACATTTTTATGTCGGGGCCACCCTTTTCAGATGTTCTGTCTTCATTTGCAACAAATAGCACAAATAGACAGTGTCATTTAAAAGCCGGTAATTATTGAGCGCTATCAAGGATCCTCCAAGCCTGCTTTATATCCTGGTATCCCAGGCTATAAATGCATGCTATATGACAGGTTACACCAGGTACAGTATTTCAGGCATCACAGGTGGTCACTGGCTCAACCTTTTTAGCTAGTAACAACCGCAGTTACAACCTGTCGATCGTTTGAGCTTGTAAATACCTAGTTCAAATGTAGTAGCAGTCAGAAAAGGGTAGTAACTTCAGCAGTTATTAACTTTTTACTAGTTTTTTTTTTCAAATAGTGTACTGGGTGGCGCAAGATGAACACGACCGGCGGCATCCAGGCCGGGCGGCACAAAAGCCATGCTGGAGCCGCCGGGTGCGGTAGGTCTTGAGAAAAAGGGTTGAAACTTACTCCCGCATTTCTTATTGTTGCAATGTTGCAGTCGGTTTCATGCTTTGCTTGCCTGACGCACCCTATGCGCCATTTTACCACTTTCGGCTATTTCTTAACTAGGCCACCTCATAGTGCCACCGAACGTACATTCGTCAACGTTGTAGCCAACACTTTGATAGTTCATGAGTGCGTGAGCGTAGAACTTTAAAGAGGGTCCTCGTCAGCCGAGTACTCTATAGAAGAGGGTACATTTTTCGTCAAATTTATTGAGACTCAAATTCCAATGTTGCACTTGATTCAAGAATTTATATTATTTTTCTGTGATGACAACCGCTAAAATCTGTAAATCTTCGTTATAATGAGGTAAATCAAGCAAGGAGTAATTTTGTTTTTTTAACAATTCACTTTGTTTTTAATTAAACACAATGTCGCGAGATTTTTTTTTGTTATAAGTGTGCTTTTAGTTGCGGGGTATGCTTCATTATAACAAGGATTCCCTGTTTTCAGATTTGATATGTTGTAAATTTCGAAGAGTCTTTTCCAGGGTTTATTTCTCGCTAGATATTCGGGGTTTATCAGATTTTATTGTCCTTAGATTCCCAGTTCCCCGAAATTTGAAGCTTAGCTCTACACTATTAAAAAAACTGATATCCGGGAAAAAGCGTAGACTAAATTCATAAAAAAAGATCACCGGTATTTAAATATATTTCTGCAGCTGCATGTGACGTTGATGCCCTTAGGGTTGGTGGTACTGTGTTACTACGACAAATGTTGAAAACAATTGTTATGTCAATAAACGTCGATACTTCGAAATAGCCAAACTCCTGGATGCATAACACTTTCAGCTGAGCTCCCCATTCCTGATATCTGCAGGTTCACATCTTTCACTGCGATAAAAATATAATTCTTCCTCCTTCTAAGGAGCAGAAATACGTATGGTACAAACTGGAAATCGGAAGAGTGGTATTTTCGTGATCCAGAAGTACAATGACCTAGTGTACTGAAGGAACCTCGACGAGATCAACTCCATGTTGTCAAAAGTGCAAGATGAAAAAATATAAATATTGTGACGTTTCTCGGTAGCATTAGCCCTGCGCTCTGACAAACTACTCGTAAAGTACCGTCTTTTTTGCTTATTTTTTTGCCATCAAGACATCGAAATTTCAATTTTTCGGATAAATCCGAATTGTCGAAACTTTTACCGGCGGGTGTTTTCCGGAGTTTATCTGATTTGTCCAAAAACATGGAACACTAATTATAATCTACGCACATTACTCAATAAATACGTCATATATAGCACTTATATCTATAGGCAGATCGCGAATCACTGATCCTAAATTTTGTATATGTAATATTTTATGTAAACCGTTCAGCTAATGTATTTCGGTAGATATATTGCTTTGATTATTTTCTGCATCTCCATCACCATCTGTCAAGCACTAGGGGACCTCAGGGACTGGACCTTGTCAAGCCAACAAAGATCTACTCTTGTGTTCCTGGCTTCAACATTTGTATATGCAGATGCAAATAAAATTATACAATTTCATTTGATTTCAGCAAACTCTATTTTATAGTGTGACGTTACTTTTTTTTATTGCAATAAAATTACGCTTTTTTATTGCCGTGTAAAGATGTGTAGGATTGCTAAGAATTTATAAAAACAAAAGTTATTGCAAACATCAAAAGGTCCTGTTCAATAATACTGTTATCTATTATCAAGCGCATTGTTCAAAAAGGCGAGACAGTTGCACACGTGTTTGCCTTCCTACCATTTAAACAAAGGTTCTTTTTTTTCTCAAATGCCGTGTTAAAAACCCTTACCTTCAGGATAGGAAGGAAAAGCGAAATGCAACTCTTTCGCTTCTTTTTTCTTTTTTTTTTGAGTCGGACAGGAATATTGATGGAATAAGTAAAAGTAAGCTATTACATATTCGTGTATTAAAATAAAATTCGCGAATGCTTGACCTGCTAGACGAGCCAACCAAGGCCTTGATGCCCGTTAAAGAATGGACTCTAAGAGCGAATACGTGGTGGACAACCGAGCTGCCGGGCAACATGTATGTGTAAACGGTAGGAGATACGCGGCATGGCAACGCCGCTCCCCCGCATTTGCTGCTCTTGAGGAGGGCGCTGCGTTGTCACACATAGCAACGGGTGGTTGCTGCGCTGGCCAGCAGAGGGCGTTGCGCCTATATCCCTGTACGCGTTTTAGTGCACGTTCCGCGCCTCAGTGATACACAAGCGCAACGCGCTCCGGCGGACAATTTGTAGTGGTGCTTCTATGACATGGCATCGATCGTAAGGAGGCTGGTAAACGAAGGAACGAGAGGTTCGGAAATTTACCTTCTATCGCCCTCCCAATAAATATAAGCAGTTTTGACGACACTCCCCTTACCCAGACATTTCTCCTGAACCGAGGTGAGGTTCTTGACGTTGGTTCCTGACAGGGCCAGGTCGACCCCTACCTTGGCCAGAGTGTAGGCCAAATGTTCTCCAATTCCGCTGGACGCACCGGTGATCCAGATCACCTTGCCTTGTAGGGTCTCTGTTGACGAGGGCAAAACGGTGACCGGCAGAAACAAAAGGGCCGAAAACATGAAATAGTTTTGTATGACACAATTGTAAGTTATTATGATGTGAATGAAAAAGGGTTGATAAAACACTAACAGACGGGCGTACAGCCGGAACGCGGATAATTGAGATATGTGCTGCCGGCTGTTAAACGGCAGTACACAACATAGATACCGTATGTCTGCAAAACATCATTTCGCTCTGTGGTAGAGAACTACCCCTCGAAATTTATTTAAATGAAAGATAAATCTCAATCGGTACACTACACTTCTGACAACACCTTAATTGTTGGTTCCGACCAACCAATTTGCTTCTCATTTTAGTTAGACGAAGACACGACACACAAAGCGCTACTTGTTTTTAACATTTTCAAACCTAAAAATGTTAAGGACCAATAATGTAGCCATTGCGAAGTAATCGGCCATCGGCACATATTTCATGGCAGGATGATGGACAGGATCAGGTGGCGAATTATATAATATTAGCGAATTAACTTCTTAGTTTTCAAATTAAGAGACCATATTCTGATGAAAAAATTGAAAGCTGCCATTACTAGTGTCAAGAAGTTTCCTCACTAGAGATGCCGCGAACTTGTTTCAAGCCTTAGGTCCGAAGATCGAACGAAGGAGTTCCAAGGTTCGAAAGAGTCAAAACGTCGAACTTATTACTTTAAGAAACATTTTACGAATATCGAACTTCCGAATTGTTTGCCCAGATAAATTATATTATTATTCTTTTCACTTTAGAATATCGAGCGCTCAAAAAATCGGACATTTTTTAAACTATCGAATTTATAGAGCTTTTCAAGCTTTCAAGCTTTTCAGATCATCAAGGAGACTGTTAAGAAGGTAAGTCTACGTGCCCCACGCGCTCGCCTTCCCCGCATAAAATATTCAAATAAAAGAAACAAAATTATGCACTGAGGTTTGTGTGTTCAAGATGTAAGTTGTTTTAGGTTTTTGCTTTAGAACTGTTACCACTGCAGCCGCCAGGACGTGCAGCGCGTGGTAACTACGGTCGCAGTGTGCTCCTTGGTGATTGGGTAATTTAGCAAAGGCTATAGACGCTTTCAGACAGTTGTGCATTGGTGCCACCATAACTGACCTTTAGTTTTTGTTTCCTCCTATTCCGTTGGCTTCACTTCATCATTGCCATAGCAGAACAGGTTATTGCCACTTTAGCTGCCACTCTGTCCTTCTCCCTACCATGGGCCTTTGGGGAGGTTCGTCAACGCGTGAGGCCTTTGCACAGAGGCAGCACTGCCTCTCCGTGTTCTTCGATCTCGAGAAAGCGTATGACACGGCTTGGTGCTTTGGCATTTTGAGGGATCTGCTTGACCTCGGACTACGTGGTCGCATGCTTCGTGCAATTCAGAGCTATTAAGACAGGCGCACCTTTCGAGTTCAGTTGGAAAAAACACTCTCCCGTGAATTTCTGCAGGAAAATGGTGTGCCGCGGATGGAGTGCTAAATGCCACCATGTTTATAGTTACAATAAACTTCTTTGCTTCTGTAATCTCTCCATCGGTCCAGTATTTTCTTTACGTCGATGATTTACAAATTTCAGTTTCCTCCTGTACTGTCTCAGTTTGTGAACGCAGGGTTCAGCTAGGCATCAAAAAGCTTACTAAGTGGGCTGACGGTAATCGGTTTAAGTTCTCTCCTGAAAAGACTGCATGTGTTTGCTTCACCCGCGAACGCGGAATCCTTCTTGAACCATCCATAACAATCTACAATAGTAATGCTAGTGTCCAACCTCAGCACAATATTTTGGGTCTCACGTTTGATAGTAATTTAAATTTTAATGCTCATGCAAAAAGCCTGAAACTGAAAGCTCACAAGTCTCTCAATGTCCTTAAAGTACTCTCGCACCGGTCTTGGGGCTCAGATCGATTGTGCCTCCTAAGGATCCATCACTCTTTGGTATGCTCCCGACTAGACTATGGCTGCTTTGTTTATGGGTCTGCCAGACACTCTGTGCTCAAGATGTTGGATCTCATCTATCATCTTGGGCTTCGTTTAGCAGGTGCATTTCGTACATCGCCTGTGCCCAGTTTATATGCAGAAGCTAATGAGTGTTGCTTCTAAAGACGTAGATTCGCATTGGGAATGATGTACTCTTTTCGCACCCGATCTGTCCTCCAACACTCCACTCGGGAAGTTGTTCAAAAACACGCTCGGAACGAGTCTTCCTAACAAAATATAGCGTGATCCTTCCGTTCAGTATGCGACTGAAGACCTTGGCCGAGTCTGTCGGATTAGATGTGGCATCCCAGGTAGTCGAATTCCCTGGCATCATATAGCCCCTTGGGAGCATCCTGACATACACTGTAACCTGTCTCTTGCACAGTATAACAAGAAAAACACTCCAAGTGAGGTGCTTCTGCAAGAATTTCATGAACTCGCTCAATTGTATGAAGGATATACAAAGTTCTATACAGATGGAACAAAATCTGAGGCCTTTGTTGGCTGCTCTGTCATTGCCTCTTCAGTGGAAGTTGTAAAGCGGGTTTCACATGCAGCGGTTTTGGCCCTAGAGCGGCGCGATTTCTGCCGTCGCGGCGCTCTGGCCAGCACCAACGGTTGAGCGGCACCAACACCGCGATGGCAGAAATCATGCCGCTCTAGGGCCGAAATCGCTGCATGTGAAACACGCTTTAGGCGGATAAATACGGCCGCTGCCATTCTCACAGCGGAGCTGTATGGCCTCCTGTTGGCTGCGGAACACATAGCTCGCCACAGGATACCCCTGGCAGTGGTTTCCACTGACTCTCTTAGTGGCTTGAGAGCCATCTCTTCACTTCTGCCTACAAGGAACTCCCTTGTTCTTGAAGTTCAAAAGTAAGTTACTGTGGCAGCTAGAAAGCATTGCACCGTTGTCTTTTCTTGGATTCCAAGCCATGTTGGTATCCCAGGCAATGAGGCGGCCGACCGTGCTGCCCGCACATGCGTCATCAGAGAAGTAGATATTAAATGGATCCCTTACATGGACTATCGCCCTTCTGTAAGGTCTTGCATACGAGCACAAATGCAAGCCGAGTGGGATAAGGAGATCTACAACAAGCTGCATCTCATTAAGCCAAACCTGTGTGAATGGGCAAGCGCCCGACATCAAGAACGGTTATATGAAGTAATACTGTGTCGTTTGCGCATTGGCCACACGCATCTGACTCACGGCTACCTGCTCCGTGGGGAGGATGCCCCTTTGTGTGGACAGTGTGATAAGCCTCTAAGTGTTCTCCATTTTATAATTAAGTGCCCTGTCCATGAACGGGAACGCGAATCTCACTTCGGACTGTTATACAGAAAGCACATTCCCTTACACCCAATGTTGTTACTGGGCGATGAACCATTCGTGGACTTACAAGCTGGTACTTAAGTTTTTAGATGCTGTTGGTCTTCTATATCGACTGTGGACTTCAAAGCTTTTCACTCATGTCCAATATTGTTTGTGACATAATCCGGTTTCATGTCTCATTCCTTAATTCTAACTTTGACCACTACAGTCCTTTCTTCTTGCTAATGAATGTAATAGTTTCCTTCTTTGGCACTCTTGGGTCTCAGCAGCCCTTGCGCCAAAAAAACCAATTCAATCCAATCCAGGCAGCGGCTGAGACAGAGCAGCCGATCAGAAGATCTAGGGTGCCTGCATGTCTGTCTGTCTTATGCCCGTGTCCCACTAGAGCGACATACAGAAGCAAAAGACAACGACAAGCCTCAAACCAGAGTCTTTCGCGATTTGAGAGGCTTTGTAGAATAAAGGAGGCTCTGCTCAAACACGAGCATCATGCACGCGAGGGTATCTTTGGCAGGCTTGCAATCGCTCGTGCTTACTTCACGAGCACCGAACGACTAAACGCCTGCCAAAGGTACCATCGCGAGCATGCTGCATGGGTTTGAGGCTTGTCGCTGTCTTTTGTCTCTGTCTGTCGTTCTAGTGGACGCGGCATTAGGGTGAAGACATCCATTGTTACCCCGAATGTGCCAGCGCGTGACGCTCTCGCGCAATCGGTGCGTGACTTGGACGGTAAAATGGCGTCTATACATTACCTAAAGCTGCGCGCTCCAGCTGAGTGACACCGGATTGCGCGCACTTTTAAATGCATAGAAAAACGATTAGGCAGAAAAATGGCTGAGATGTCACCACTCAAGCAAAAGCGCGCGTCTGTATGAAGGCACTCTAAGATGATCAGCACAAGAGCGACATCCAGTCATCCGCAACGGAACTGTCCCACCTGAAGGGGAAGGAATGTATTATAGTGATCATTGTTGCATAATACAACAATGCCGTTGTTTCATGACGGGCAGACGGGACAAGCGCGTGAAATCTGAGGTGCGCAAGTTGAGCTTGTGCCCCTCTGATTCGATCATCGGCAACCAGCCATGGTTATCGAAAAAAGCCAGTCTCTATTAAAGTAGTACTTTGCCACTATAACTCCGCTTGCATAAGCGATAACACTACTGAACAAAGGTACGACAAACTTAGAACCAGCATCACACCGAAGACCGCAAAAGGTAGAGTTTAAAGATCGGTCGGCACCTCACGAATTTATTTTCGGGAGCCGAGGGAACCCCAAGTCGAGTTTGGTTGCGTGCTCTTCATCCTCGAATCGTCTTTGTGCCGTGCAGGTCTCTGTCCATAGTGTTTCCGTCCCGCGGATCATCCCACAAGAAATTTACAAAAACTTCAGCAACTAAAAACCCACGGGACGCAAACTATCTTGCCTATGGTTCCTTTATATAGACACGTCGTCTTTTATATTTTGTTGTTTCATGTCAGCATCGCATTTAGGTGGCATTTTATCGGGCTCCTGCCGGTTCGCAAGAAAGTGTAGGACGAAGATTTACCATGTTTACCGGACCTCGTCAAGGCTTTTCGTTGTGCGGTTCAATGATTGTTCCACAAGTTACAATAAAAACCCCAGTAGTGCGGGAAATAGCGTAGTATTGAGAAGAAAGAAGGAAGGTGACTCTACGGCATAAAAGACTCGTCTAACCTTTTCCTTAAAGATAGTCCGCTTTTTTCAATATGTTTTTTTTAATGAATCAGTGAGAACTTCATTTGAAACTGCGGAATTCGAATATTATGCTTGTGATTCAAACATTTTGAACTTTCGCCACAGAGATATTCGAAATTATCAAATTCGTTCAACTTGAATCTTATAATAAATTCGAAATTTTCCAATCTTCTAACTTGATCCTTAGAGAAATTCGAGATCTTCAAGCTCCAACTTTGAAGAACCTCCACGTCATCGAGTTTTCGAATTTGTAACATCTGCGGATTTCGAAAGTCCCCATCTCGTCCACTTCGAATTTTAACAACGTTAATAGTCGTCGAAACCCATCTCGAATCCAGCTTCGATAGGTTCGCGGCATCTCTAATTATCACGATATCCAAAAAACAAAGCGGCTTGGTTTCTCCGGTGATTCGCTGCGCTCTACGTATTTACACACAATTACCTATTTCTATCCTAAAAAAAAAATGTTGACACAAAATTATTGTCTGCTGTGGGAAGCAGAGCGTGTGGAATAGTGAGATCAATATTCCAGTCCTGAGAGCGTTTTTAGGAGCGAACCATTTTGAGAGTATGTTTTAAAGGCGGTCTTATTCATTTGCGGTTGAATTTTACAGGGAATGATGCTACTGCTTCTCTCTGCTTCCGACGAGAGAGCACATAAGCACACTGGCGCCACCTATCAGGTACCCCTGGAACCCTTTCCGCCTGCGTACTAACCAGACGGAAGGTTTGACAATCTGCGTGATGAAATTCAAGCGCTACTCATTGGAAATGGTACCTTATAATGTTGTCAAAATTGTGTCAAACCAGCAAATAAAAGAAGGATCCGTAAAAAAAAATTAGAAAGCGTGTACAAAGATCGGGAGCGTTCTGGGGCCACCCGATAGATGGCGCCAGGACGCAAGTGCGTGCTCTCGTTGTAAACGGCGGTCACAGGCGAGCACAGCGCATTCGGTGGAAACCCTCAAACGCAAGTGCGTGACCCATCCTCGACAGACCACGCCCTGTCTAGATTGCAGGGGGTGGTCTGTAGACGCTTGCCGCGTTCGATTTATCTGCACCTTCTGCACAAGCCGCACTCGGTGAACACCGCCGTATTCGACGAACGAGTGCAGCCCACTGTCAACACATGATCGGAAGTATACCGTCTTGCACGTTTTCTGCACCGCGCTACACTTTTCAGCATCTGTGCAGCCTGATGCAAGTGAATAAAATCATCGGTCTGAGGCGTGTCTCTCTCCCTTTTACGACGGCCCTGTAACACTGGTACACTCTCAACAAAAAGGGTGTATTATTACACCCTTTGTCCCATATAATACACCCCCAAACTTCAATTTGACGTGCAGCGCCCTATAGTCGAACAGACGGCCTCAAATTTTACGAGGGACTTGATAGCCATGTGGTACAACTTATTAAAATAGCTAATGTACGTGTTACTGATTACAAAAAAAAAAAAAATCGGGTTTTCTTGGCTCGACTGCAAAACCTCAGTGTTTTCTTTCTGTGGTCTTTGATGCGTAATTTAGCTATTTAATAAGTTATATCGCACCCATGTCAAGTCCCTCGTAAAATTTGGGGCCGTCTGTTCGACTATAGGGCTCTGTACGTCGAACTGAAGTTTTGGAGGTGTATTATATGGGACAAAAGGGTGTAACGTGATACTCTTTTTTAGAGTGTAGTACAAAAACTGTCTTGAGACACGGAGCTTCTCTGCACAGAAACTCCGTGTCTCTCAGATGTATGCTGTATGAACAGTGTGACCTGGACATTAGGGACAAACGAGGCATCTTCAATTGGCGCTAGTCAATTACTAGGCTATCTCAAAAGATGCGTAATGCGGATTCTTAGGCGAGTTGGTACTGAAACTTGGAGAACATGATAGCGCTTCAAGACAGGGACGAGTGTAGGAACGAGACAACACACTGTGCTAACTTAAATTAAACAGTTGAAGTTAGCGCAGTGTGTTGTCTCGTTCCTACTCTCGTCCCTCTCTTGAAGCGCTACCATGTTCTCAAAGTATCTCAAAAGAAACTTTTTTTCGCTAACTACCGCGTCTCTAAAGCTTCTTTTATACGAAAAACATTAGTTCGCTCTACTGCAGAATATGCAGCCTCTATCTGGGATCCCGGAATCACCCTCGCATCTGCTATTGAGTCCATTCAGAATCGTTCCGCTCGTTTCATTCTTTGAAGCTATCATCACACAGCCAGCGTCACCTGTTTAAAAGCATCTCTATTTTGACCTAATCTCTTTTTTACGCAGAAAATTATATCGTTTAAATGGGCACTGAACTTCGAAAGGTCGTATTTTTTTTTGTTTAAAACAATATAAGTTGTAGTCATGGACACGCAAAAAAATACCACAACGCGAGAAAAAAACGTTCCCCACGCGCTTGCGAGCCTTATACCTTTGGCATTTTTCTCTCCCTCTACCCAACTCCTCGCTTCTTTTTATTTCTGACGTAATCTATTTCAAAATTTAGAAGCTTTGTAAGCGACATTTCTATATTATTCAATACCGGCCTTCGTAAAACGTGTTTTTTACGCAATTGCGAACGTTCTATGGCCCTTCGTTTTGAAATACCGAAAGCCGGAGTTGGGAGTGATTTCGCCTCCTGGCTTTTCATCCTCCCTCGGAAAGCATGGCGGCGCTCGACACATGGAGCACTGAGGAGGATCGGTGAGTCGGGGAATCGGGCGAAGTTCTCTTGTTTAGGTGCCGGACGACCTCTCAGACTTCGAAAAGGAAATCGTCAAACGGTCAAAAGTAACTGGGTTTGGTGTCTGTGCACCGTAGTTTCGGTTGTGCAACAGCCAACCGGCGCGACGTGGCCCCTCACGTCGCTCAGAAAGCTCCACTGCGCGTTCTCGTCGCCCTCACACCATTGTAAAGAATTTGAGATGGCTGAGAGGTACCTAAAAGAACATCAAACTCGAAAGTGGAGCGTCGTCTGCTCAAAGCGATAGGCGGTACGCAGGGAGAAGAGCGGTTGATTGCGGGACGCGGGCGAACACGACACTTCGGGTCGGGACGGTTCGGAGGCATAAAAGAAACTCGAGATGCAGAACGACTCAATCTTTGACGTCACTGCACTGGCGCTGATCGCGCAAGAAGTTCAAATTCGGTTTTTGAAAATTTATTTATACTTCACAAATACTGAGTTCCCAGGTTTCTAATTTTAAGGGTAATGCCCAGGCATCGTTTTCAATCGTTTCGGATAATAAGACAAATATGATTTTGACCTGTCGGTGGCCCTCTATGTCCTTTTCACAAGATATATATTGCTTTAATCTGTCACTTCATGAAACTTCATTCAAATAACCACCTTACATATCTTCAGGAACAAATCACCAGTTAGAGGCAGGCATGCACCATGGTAGCACCTCCTCATATAATGCCCATTTTCTTCCCCAAGCCTCAAAAGATTGAAATCGCCTCGCAGCTCCCAAAGCCTAAATCCCTGATGCTGATAATCTTAAAATTGAGATGACTAATTTTTATTTATTTATTTATTTGGAAATATTGCCAGACACCTAGACGGTGTCCAAGGCAAGGTGAGCACGGTACAGCAAGTACACTGTACAATGTAGACACACAAAGAATAACATAACAACAATAAGCTAAATCGGCAATACAACGCAAAGTGACAAGAGCATACAAATAATGAAGAAAAACCCCAGCAACACTCGAAGATATTCGAGACACAAAAAGCAAACTTATTCTATGACAATAAATGATTAGTAACTGCCGCGACAAAACAAGGAGATGTGAGCTGATTAATAACGGTTAGAGGTAATTTATTCCATTCATGAACAGTGCGCGGTATGAAGGAGTATTTAAAAGAGTCCTTTTTAGATTGTGGCACTATAATGGTTTTCTCGTGTTTGTTGCGTGTCTGTCTGGATGTATTGTATTGCATGTATTTTTCGAATGGAAGTTTAACATTGCCATTGACTATGTTATAAAGAAACTTAAGGCGATTAATTTTCCTGCGTGTTTTGAGTTCGGGTATGCTTGACAGTGTATACAGTTGAGAGACGGAAGTCAGCCTGTCGTAACGGTTATAAACAAAACGCAATGCTTTGGTCTGAATTCGTTCTAGTTGCTGTATGTTTTTTGCTGTGTATGGGTCCCATACCAAGTCAGCGTATTCTAGTATTGGCCTAATTAAAGTTGTGTATGCTGTTAACTTTGTTTTGGGTGTACAGTAGGTTAGTTTTCTTCTTAAAAACCACAGTTTCTGCGACGCTCTGGCAACTATGTAGTTTACGTGCGCGTTCCACGTTAGATCTGACGCAATGACAATACCAAGGTACCTGTATTCTCTAACAGCTTCCAAGGGAACACCATTCACGGAGTATAAAAAGGGCCTAGGTTTTTTTTTCTGGTAATAGTCATCTGCACACACTTTTTACAGTTCAGTGTCATTTGCCAGTTGCAACACCAGTCATAAATAGAAGCAAGAGAGTTGTTGAGTATTTCTTGGTTTTCAACACTACCTATCTCTGAAAACAGGACACAATCGTCAGCGAAAAGTCGGCACTGAATAGGCAGACATGTTGTCAGGTCATTTATGAATACCAAAAATAGCAACGGGCCGAGTACAGAGCCTTGCGGCACTCCTGATAAAACTGGAACTTTGGGGGATGAAACATCGTCTATGTGAACAAATTGTTGACGTTGAGATAAGTAAGAGTCCAACCATCGTAGAATCTTTTCATTCTTGAGCAACTGTCTTAATTTGTAAAGCAGCTTTGGATGCGAGACACAATCAAACGCTTTCGCAAAGTCTAAAAAAATGACGTCAGTTTGTCCCTCTCTATTCATAACCGTTGCAAATTCATTTACAGTATGAAACAGCTGAGTCACTGTCGATAGGCCTCGACGAAAGCCGTGCTGTTCTTCACTACAAAAAAACATTGTTCTCGAGGTGCATAGATAGGTGTTTAAAAAGGAAATGTTCCAGTATCTTCCCACTCGAGCAAAGTAGGGAGATTGGGCGATAGTTTGTAACACTTAGTTTGTCCCCGGATTTGTAAACTGGAACAACTTTCGCTGTCTTCCATTCCTGTGGAACTCTTCCTTGGTTTAGGCTACGGTCGTATATTATTAGTAGAAATTTCGCGCACCACTCGGCATAGCGATATAAAAATATATTTGGTATACCATCTGGCCCGCACGCTTTCTTGGCATTTAACGATAGGAGCGCCTCAAGTATGCCTGCCTCAGACAAGGCAACATCAGGGATGGTCAGCTGGTTAGGTTCAAGCGCAGTGATACTACTATCGTGTTTCGTAAATACCGAACTAAAATAATCATTGAATGCCTTCGAGATAGAGTAATTATCAGATATTTCCCTGTCGTTTATCTTTATATTTTTTTACGATACGTTTCCCACGAGATAGATAGCGCCAAAATTTCTGAGGGTCGCTTCGTAAAAAGCTGTCCATCGTCACATTGAAAAAACGGTATCTGGCATTTTTTATCATCGACCGCAGCTGTCTTCTAAGCAACAAAACCGGCACTTTTGCACTTGTTTCTTTTTTTTACACATACGTTTAACTCGACGTTTTAACTGCAGTATTTCTCTACTTATCCACGGACTCTCCCTGCGTATTGTCCTTTTGCGGAGAGGCACAAATTTGTTGATGCAGGTAAGTGCTAATTGCTTTAAAAAAATCCCATAAGTCGTTTATGTTCACATCACTTTCGTTACTCATGTTAACAAATTCATCGTAAGATTGGTCTAGTAAGTCCAAAATGTCCACGTCCTGCGCCCTGCTAAAATCTCGAAACTCTCTAACAGACGCATGCACGTTTGGGCGCGGAATGGAGGAACACTTTAGCCAAATCATATGATGGTCTGATATTCCCGGTACGATCTCGCAAAGATTTCCAGACAGAGTTATTTTCTGGGATACAAAAATAAGATCAAGAATTGAACTGACTTCTTTAGTCACTCTGGTGGGTCCGTGTACTATTTGTGTGAGATTATAAGCAAACGATATGTCAAGGAGTGCCTCGGAATGACAACAGTCGGTTGTTGAGCACATAGTATCCCAATCGATGTTTGGTAGGTTAAAATTCCCGCCGAGAATAATGTTCGAAAAGTGTTTAGATTGCTCGCAGAGAAAGCTATGAAGTGCATACATATGTTCGATACTTGCATTCGGTGGCCGATACATGGCACCTACTAACAGCTTAGAAGAACCGGAATTAAGATTAATCCAAACCATTTCGGCGTCACTAGAATCTTCTATCACAGAAAATAAAATACCTTTTCTTATTACAATGGCTACCCCCCCCCTCCCTTAGAACCCCGATCTTTCCGAACAATGTCATAATTGTCAGGAATTACTTCGTCATCCGATATCTTGTCGTGTAACCATGTTTCCGTGATAATAGCTAAGTCCGGATCATAACACATTAAAATACCTTCTAACTCGGAAACTTTATTTACAACACTTCGTTGCATTGACATTCAAGATTAGGAGGGGGGGTTCTTATTGTTCCTTAGCCATTGTTCCTATTTTTGCATTGTATGTTGTTAAA
>JAZHYW010065512.1:0-32210 GCA_037355805.1 Ixodes ricinus
CGTTTGAATGTTAAAAATAAGTAAACCTTATGAAAGAAATACATTTTCTCGCGTGGCAAAAATGTTACAGCTTTCCGGGTACATTGTTTCTTTGTGAAGAAAGCTTGACAAAATTTTGCCAAAGGCACGGATATATTTACGCTGTAGTTTTTTGAAGTGGGAATACAAAATTCAAAATATTTTGCTGCGTTTCACTTTGTATTCTAACAAATTAATTTTTTTGTTGGTTAATTCCCATTTTTGTGCAATGTCTTGCTTATACTGGTTTGTACTGAATAGCAAGTTGTCTATCCATTAAGACAATCTGCATGACATTGTTTGTCGATTTGAATAAGTAGCACATATGAACAGTTCATTAGTATGTACGCACATATTCTGAATTTGATATGGAGTAACAGAAAGTTGGCATAGATTGCGCAATACGAAAAGAGAATATGTTGTAGCTCGAATAGTGTGATATGGTATGAACCTGATTTGAGATGGGATATCGTTTTCTGCGTTTTTGCAAGTTCTGCCTCTTTGGATTGCTTAAACTCTCTTCTTTTTCAAACTTCGTTAATTTCCATTTTTCAGCTTGAGATGGTAAGGCTGACGTTCCTTCCTTCCTCCTTTCATGTTGTGCTTTTTTGTTGCTTGTTTTCTTGCATTTGATCTTCGAAATATTCTTCCGTGTATTTTGTTTTTGCTTGTTTAAAGTCTTTCCTTTTCATTTCGGCGCTTAGCTGCCGGTTTCGCTCCGTTATTCCGTATATACTGGAATTGTTGCCTGTAACGTTGTTGTTTTTGTTTTCTAATATCATCTGCGATAACCTCCGAACTTCATTTTAATCCGAGTTTCGCTTTTTGATAGTTAATAAATGTATTAAAAAAGTGTAGTTGCGGATACATTTATTCGGATTTTATTTAGGTACGGAGCTGGCATGTCTAAAGGTGGATCATCGTTCGTTGAACAATCGGTCGTCTCTGGCATCCACCAGCGCATACTTAGAGATGGCAGTGTCTACCAGTTTTTGTGACCTCGCGAAAAACTTTTCGTTTCCGAAGACCGAAAACATCTGAGTAATTGTTAATGCAGCATTCAAGCAACTCGGGACAGCTGTACCGCCATCGACGTCTCAACAGCAGGACACCCACGGATATCGAGGAGAACTTGATATGACGACAGGACAGAGACAACTAAACACTTAGTCCTAGGCTCGGTGCAGCCAGTCAGATCTGTCATCATATTTCCAAGGCCCAATTGCAATCAGAAATCTTCGAAGATATTCTGTTGAAGAACAAGGACTAAGGCATGCGAAATGACATTATTCTGATTTACTGCCAAGGCTGGTAATTCACCGCATTCCGACTTTCACCGATTATTGCGAGAAGAATTAGTTGTAGGTGGACTTGAAGTCGCTTCGCTGATCGACACTGTAGGCACCGGTGTAAAGCTTACCTGAGCGTCGATTGGTACTTGAATGTATTTTGAATAGCTTCGTCAAGTTGTGAGCAAATCGAAAAATCTGCGCCAAGGTCAATTGGGATAGAAATGCGAGCGAAAAAGGTCACGCATTAGTGCACCGCCATTATTAGTAGCGTGCGACTCTTATATACATGTGTGAGCTGCACTTCATATTTTCCACTGTTTTGTTTTTAGTCTTTAAAAAAAAGTGGAGTTTTCCTTTTTTTATTAGTTTCGTTGTGTTGTTTCTGCTCTGTTTAGATTCTGACACGACGAGGGTTTTCATCGCGCTACGATCGTCGTCGTTGAGGGGTTATTTTGCTGGTGATTTTGTACGTCTCTTTTATTTTGGCGATGTTTTGCGACTGTCCCTTTTTCGTTTTGATGAGGTTCTTTATCTTCTGCAAAAGTTCTGAGGGTTTGCGGTCAGTTTTTCATTACATTTTAATATGCCTCATTTGGTAAATTTAAAGTGTTTGTGCATTGCTCTAATGATCACCTATTCAGGTGATAACGCAGTTTGCATCTGACGTAGCCTCGAAGTACCACGCCCCCCCCCCAGATGCGCCTTCAAAGACGTGTGGTCTCCTGAGTGGTGTACTGTTTGCAAGCGGACCGACTTAAACGAATTGTTTCAGCAGTTAGTTTAGGTTCAGCTGAGGATAATGCGGAGCCTATATTTTCCATGTCTGCTGCCCACATAAGCTGTTGCCGTTTCAGTGGTTAGTATTGGCGAAGCAATAATAAAGAAGCAACTTCACGGTGCAATTTTATCAATGATCATAAACTGATCGAATCAGCCGGGTCCTTATAATGGTCAATTAAATTCGACATTACACGACATACTTAGTTAAAGCGTAAGAAACGAGAAGGCTGTGCTCAAAGCAGACTGTTTGAGCAGAGTGGTCTGCGTCAGTAAATCAAATTTTCTTCCTTTTATAGTGCTTCTTAACTATAAAAGGTATACATCTATAAGACAGAATTTTTAATGTGAAGGGTCTACATAATATTTTTTTTTTATTTGTTTCTCTGCAAGAGTTTGCGGCATTGTAAATTGTAAGAGCATTGCAGCTGTGAGTTGTGTAACGAATAAATACGTGAAAAATTTACCAAGTCTAAATTAAAGTGAAAATTGATGGCTACATAGACAACTTGGTTTCTAAATACATTAGCAACTCCTGCCGAACGGGTTAGTGTATGCAACATTTCAATTCGGACAATCTTTTCCTTTGAGTGAAAGACAAATTTCGAATCCAACTATTGCCATGTAATTCGTTCAAGCGCCTAATTGGTGCAAGATTATACAGAGGGTCAGCAGGGATTGCCTGCCATTGCTGCATTTTTGAATAGTTCATTAACACTTTTTGCGTTGACATTTTGTTTTTATATTCGTCAAATTATAGAGGTTTCACTCCAGCTCGAGAAATTCCACTCCTAAAATTATCGGCTGATCTTTTCATCTTCTTAGTTGATCTTCCACTCGCTTGTTGATTGGCATTAGCGATGGCGTGAACGCCCTGGTATATAAAGTTTACCGACAAATTCGACTTCTGATAGTGGCAATTCGACAAAAATGTACAGCTTTCACTGTAGGTTTAGTGCTGACAATCGTTCCGTTTAGCTGTGTCTTGTATTGTTGTACAGTTGCAAGGCGAGACGTACATTTATGATGACCAAGTGCTGGCTTGCTTTAAATCCAAGCGCTTGCGGAAAGTAGGGGACCACGGACTGACTATTGAAGAGTTGTTACTTAGACGGGCAAGAAGTTTGGTCGAGTATTAATATCAGATTACACATGATTTGAAAGCAGACAGATAGTAAAATGAAGAAGTAGATAAACTATGTGTGCACAATTTCAGATATCTCAAGAAATCAAAGGAATCATATATCAGTGACCAAAAAGGCATCGAACGAACAATGATTAACTTTAACATTACAGGTAATAAAATAACCTATTTAGGCATTTATATTGTGTAAGATGATGGTGAAATTCCTCTTCGAGAACAAAAATAAACTTGTCGCTAGTTAACATTCTAAGGCATTGGCATTACCCAATGAATTAGGATTGGTCTGAATCTAAATAATTCTATGTGTTTCACAATGAGTAGCAAGAATCCTTCAAAGGGAAGTAGTTGAGTGTAAGTTGTGATATGAAAATGAAACGTTGAATGTCAGAAGCAGACTGGGGAAAGCGCACAAAGAAACAGGGAGAAATAGAGATACGTTTCTTGCTGACGACAAGTTAACAATCACAGTGTTTTGCATGGGGACAAGTCGGTTCGATGAATGGAGAGAGGATGACTGCAACTTTCATTAACAGGTGCAGAAGCCGTTGAGTTCCGATTATTACTTTAATGTTTGAAGCATAGTAACAGTTTTATATCTTTGAGATAATGCAGGTAAAGCGTACATTCTAATCGCAACAGAAACTCCGGCTGGTTTCGAGGTGACAAATGACCTTAATATTTAACTGAATTACAAAATATTTAGAAACGATGGGGGATCTTCAAGAGGGGGCTTTGCTATTATCATAAGAGCTATTTGCTCTGTACTTAAGTTGAGTTGAGCATTTTGCAAATTTGTTCTGTCATATTTGCGCCTGTGGTACACTGCATTTGAGAATCTAGATATTTTTGTTAAGTGAAACATGTAGAAGGCAATATTCGAATAACTCGCAGAGGATTTTAAGCTTTACAGTATTGGGTTCGGAGTAACTCTCGGTTTTGAAGTTATTTAGTTGCGAAAATCATGAGTATGGCGTTTAATAACTGTTTCAAAAATACTAGACACCATAAAATTGAACATAGGCTAAATATTTTTTTGTTTGATTTGCAATTTGTTAAATAGTTTTGCAACGATTATTCCACTGGTTTAAATAAAGGCGCTATCAGATTATCAAATGATTTCAATTTAGTATTACAGCAACCGCAAAGAAGAGCAATGCTGCAAACCTTTAATTAAAGATTTTCGCAGGCAAATGACGTTTTTTCGTTATTCTCGACAACCTTGAGAAAACTCGACGATTTTCGGATATCGGTCGCCATGTGGCTTACCTTTAGAGAATTTGTTTCATACTGTATTGAAAACTTAGTTCCATGCGTGTAAAGCAGGCAAAGCATAATCTATGAATTATTCGTGGAATAATTCACCACAAGGCTAGTGAATGTGGAAAGAAAAAGAAAAAGCGTATCTCTGCATTGATAGACAATCAGCGATTCCTACAAACAATTTCGACACTTGAGGAGACACCGTTTAAAACGGCGAAAATCTAACAGATCATTGTGATAATGCGGTATTTGTAAATATAAATAGATTGCAAACAAGTTTAACTTATTTTTTCAGCGTAATTTACTGATTAATAAATAATAAAAATCCCGTTTCTATCGCTTATACAATTCGATGATTGAGCGATATTAGCGCATGAGGGAATTTTGTGATAGAGTATTTTCGAAAATTTTTTTGTTCAGTCATTCAGAATTTCTGAAGATATATTTGCTGATTAGGGAGTTTTAGGAATAGCGCACGCTAAAAAGCTTATGCACGCAGAATAAGGTTACCGCCATCGGAACCAGGTTTGCGTTTTTGCGCGCGCAATTTTAGCGTGCTATTTCTCAGAGTCGGCGTGCGTACGCAAGTATACCTTGCGCCTGTAGAGAAAATCGACAGAAGTTGGCTAAGCCAAGACGAGCAGAAGTTAGTAATATATTCCCAGGATAACAGGCTGCACAACGTCAGAGTGTGACGCGAATGCGACTGCGACTTTTCAATACGGGGTGACATTGTTCTCCGCACACCGGCAACTTGATAGACGCTTAGTATTCTCGGCGGAATATTAGAGGATGCGAGCAAGTCAGTACACGAGACCTCTCTGCGATGCGAATATCATTTTCCTCAAGGTCACATTCTTATGTTTAAACAAATCTGAAATGGTACTGACTAAAAAACTTTTTTTTCTAAGTTACAGCATTTCTGTGTGAAATAAAAATTAGACTGCATCTGGTGGCAAATGCAAGCGCGAGACGCTTGTTGGTACGCGACGGAGAAACGCTATTCTAAAACTCTTCGCGTCGCGTGCGTTGGGGCAAGGGCAATTTAGCGCTAGCGTGCGCTAAAATTGCGTACGTTATTCTAAAACTCTCTATTGTCAGGCTCCTAATCTCGAAACAAGTTTTATCAGCGTCCTAGGAACAGTTGTCTTATCTGCTTGGCTAGCAGGCGGTACCGATATTTGTGCAGAATAAGTATCAGTAATATAATCATTGTTAAGGGTCTTGTTATATCTGCCTTCAATATAGAGAGTAAAATCATAATGAAAATTTGACAGCAACGCTGTCCAGGAATTGTATTCTTGTGTTGTTGTCCACATTCTGCTACAGTTTCAGGGATATAGGTCGTCAACAACGTTCCCGACATGTAAATCTCATGACCTATCTTCTGCGATGAATTTCGGAGCTACATTTTCAAAGTTTCATTATTGGACTGAGTTTACTTAAATAATTTATCGCAGACGGCTGAGCCTGTTATTCTTTAGTCTCATTATAGGTAACTTATAGCATATGACCAGTAATTCCACCATATTTGTTCTTTTAATATCAACGATATTTCAATGGTAATAAAATCGCTAAAAGTACAAAAATAGCTTGTTTGCGTAAGATTGTTCAGTTTATACATTTATCTGAAGACAAGCAGCATTAATGAGAGCTTGACTTATTAAACTTGGTGTACCTAATGGCAATGGAAATTAACTTTTAATAGTCATCACATACCACGTCAATATAAAGAAGAATGTATCATCACATTGGGAACGTAGATCAAGTAGCAACAGAAACTTAAAGTGCCTAGGATAAAATCGGCAGCCACTTATTTTAAATATCTGCGAAGCTACGTATATAAAATATGCATGTTTAGCTAGATAGCAATAATAAAATAAAGGCTTGCTTTTCTGCATCTTCATAACACTCAGTTTTGGCATTTCGGCTGCACTTCGAAGCTAGACGTTGCTATGTCGAATATATATGCCGCTACAGATCGATTGCTATGGGACAAAAATGTTGAATGCTTGTGGGAATTGGTAGGGAAACAATTGCAATACAGCTTTTGTTTCTGGATATACTGAGTCAAGTATATTTTGTCTTAGAAATAAATTGTTTGATCAAATCATTTTAAAGCATTTCAGTGGGTATGGCCAGAATTGATGTTTTTATAGTATTTTTCTAAATTCGATGAACGGCTATTTTCGAGCATATTTAAATCACAATCTTCTGAGGAGGCTAATCTTCAACAAGTATACTGCACTGGTGCATTTTTCTTCTTTACATTTTTGAAAGTTAAATATGTATATTAACACTTGATTCTTTAAATGTTGTATCGCTTTTTCTATATTTTTTGTTATCAGTTTTTTCACATGGTATGCGCCTTTCGATTATTGTTGATTATCAGCAGGATTGTTACTGTTACATTCATATTCACTGTTTTTTTTATTTTAAATCCCCTCATTTATGAGGGTTGTATCTGCGGCGAGAATATCTGCTATAAATTTTAAGAGGTATGAACTTTATATCTATGTTAAATGTTGTTTCAAACAAATGTTGGGTGCAGTATGCATACATAAATAAAATTAAATAGGCGCATAGCGAATATGATTTACTGAAAATAGCACATGCGAATGTTTAGAAAAGACAAAAGAAATGTGACCGCCGCATTAACGAAAAGTAGCTGCTCCAAAAAAAGAATTGTTTTTTGCTTTATTTTATGTTTGTTATTTTTGGTAAAAAAATATATTTCAGCGCTGACGACAGCTTAAGAGGAGCACACTTTTCTGGCTCTCAGAACAAGTGCCTGCGATCTGCGTGCCACGCTCAACTGCTGTTGCGTCAGGTGCTTTTGAATTATTACTGCTGTTGTAAAATATTTTTTTATGTTTCACAGCACTCCAGTAGTTATCCAGTGGAATTGCATTAAATTTTTACGCTGGCCTCGCCACACATCTTCAAATATTAGGTCTGGGTAAAAACCGATTTATTGCAATTTCAAACAGTTATCAATTCCTCTCACTTATACTAAATTTAGTGTTTCTCACTTGACATGGGTAGTCACCAAATTTTCTGGCGAAGTTTAGGGAGGTCTGGCTACTGTTCGAGAACTCTAGCATTCTGAAGCCTTCTTCGGTAGCGGGAAATTCCTTTCTGAAAATTTCACTACAAAAACGCTTTGTTTAGAGGTGAAGCATTTTAAGAGTCCTTTGTACTAAAATAACAGTTCGAAGCAACTATGTAAATTTTCAAGAGTACATATACTTACGCCGTTTTCCTATTTCCATGGGCTAGGCGTCGACTGCCATGTACAAGTAATTAAGGTTCGAAGAAATGAAGCGTAGCGGCCAAGGCGCTTACAACACCTTAGAATTCATCAAGCCAACTTTCCCCTAGGAATCCAAAACTTTGCTGAGGGTTCCACCGGCCGCTTTAGACGCCCAGGTAAGGTTAACAACACAATTGCGCTTTTCAAGCGTTTCAGATAACGATCTGTGTGCGCGGCGGGCAATATGGATTATTGTGACTCGGTATTTAACGGTCATTCAACGAACTTTTTTATCTTATTTGTTGCTTTGGGGGCTCTTGCTTCTATAAGAAGTTGCGACATATTATCGTATTGTCGGCAGGACAGGCTTCATTGTTTTTATGTGCCGCAAGCAGGATTGTATGCCTGCACTTTTTCGTTGGAACATGTCACTATAACGGCGTCGCAGTAATTCTGGTAAAGGTTTCAAATTCCATTCCTTTCACCTATCAGTTCGTCATTAGTGTAGTGTCTCTTGGTTTTAATTTACTTCACTTCCTCTACCTTGAAGATCTAATCGCTTCAGTGCAATGTTGTTGTGGTGTTATAGTGTTACAACGCATATAGTTGCTTTGGTGTGATGTCTGTTTGATCTTAAAATTCAGAAAAAAATCATGTTTACATCTAGATGGATATAAGTACTACAAGAAAAATTCGAATGCAAACGAGCTGCGCGGGTGTGCCAACAATGGTTCATCCCAGCTACCCTCATCCTGGCGGATGTAGATCATGTCAGAACAATTTCTTCTTGAGTTGAACATTCATCCAACGAAAGTTAACGTGAATTTAGGCAAGGAGATTAATATTTCATTTTGAATATGACATAACAAATTTCTGCATCCGTTACCAAAGACCGGATGAGAATGGAACTAAAAAGAAAAGTGGCATCTAATTTCAATGCCGCAGCTCCGATGATTTAGTAGTGTCTATTTTTAAAGCGTTGATCATATAGGGTTTTTTTAGCTGCACTATAGTAGAAAAAGTAGTAATTTATCTCTGGGGCAGTGATACACTTGTAGCCACTAAAAAAATGCGAAATTGTGTCACATTTAGCCAATTAACCCAAAAACGTTTCAATTATTTACAAAATTATAGGAGGTAATAAAATTTTGATAATTTTACTCGTCCTCAATATGTTTGGATTCGAAGTAACATTTTTAATTAAAATTGCTATGGGACAAATGTGTGCTTGTTCAAGGTAAACTTTCTGCTCGTAGTGCCCACTAATATTTTCTTAATCAAATTTTACGGCACGGCAATTATAGTGATGTCGAGCTTCAATCATTTAACACCCTGTTTTCACTAGCCCTAAGATTACAAAGATTAAAATGTAGACACGGACAAGAACAAGAATGTAGACGAATAGTGCCAAAACAGAGCCTTGTTCGTCTACCTTCTTGTTCTTGTCAGAATCCTGAGCTATTTTAATCTTTAATCATGAAATAGAACTAGCCCAAACTTCTACATTAGTCTAAGATGCTAGAGTGAACTACAGCTTTTTAGTTCATTAGGTAATTAATTCCACCATTTCGTCTTTCATTTCTATTGGCACCAACTTGGCCCAAGAGCTCAAATTGCCCTATTCACCTTCTTCTTGGTGCAGCTAAAAGAAGAAAAGAAGGAGCACCGCCATAAAATCTAACAGGTTTGCGTTGTCGAACTGCAATTGTTTTAGAGGGCGGCCGATGTCGCTGAAATTTCGCAAGCTCCGAAGATGATCACCGCCGTCAATTCGAACTTTCTGCACTGCGGACGATATTCAAGCCCAGCCCATTGTACCATCAACAACGAGCACCTTCGCGGATGACAAGCGCAGCAAACCCTCCCGTGATGCAAAGGCTAAGATCCGAGAACCACTAACACTAGTGTCATCAGATTGCAAGGAAGGGATGGCTGTCTTCTGTCTGTTGGTACAATGGGCTGAGCTGAATATCGTCCGCAGTTGCAGAAAGTTCCGGGTGATGACGGCGTCGCTCCCTGTACATGGCATTCTTCAGGCTTGCGAAAGTTGGGATTTCAGCGACAACATCGGCCGCGCTCTAAAAATAATTACAGTTCCGACCTTTACTCAACAAACCTGATTAGACATGAAAACGTACAGTGCTCCTTCTTTTCTGCTTTTAGCTGCACCAAATTGTCGAAGAAATGGAAGGTGAGATAGGGTAATTTGAGCTCCTGGGCCAAGTTGGTGGTCATTGTGGCCAATAGAAAGAACGGCGAAATGGTGGAATTAGTTACCTAATTAACTAAAAAGCTGTAGTTCTCTCTAGCATCTTAGACTAAAGTAGAAGTTTGGGCTAGTTGATATTTCATGATTAAAGATTAAAACAGCGCAAGGACACGGACAAGAACAAGAAGGTAGACGAACAGGCTCTGTTTAGGCGCCTTGTTCGTCTACATTCTTGTTCTTGTCCATGTCCATGCGCTGTTTTAATCTTTAGCATCTTAGGGCTAGTGGCTACAGGATATTTAAATGATTGAAGCTCGACATCACTATGGCTTAGCCGTGCCATAAAATTTTGATTAAGAAAATATTAGTGGGCACTGCGAAGCAGAAAAGTTTACCCTTGAACAAGCCTGACATATCTTGTCCCATAGCGCCACTGAATTTACTGTGAATTTTAATTCAAAATGTTACTTCACATCGAGAGCATATTGAGGACGAGCTCAAATTATCCAAATACATTACGCGCCCTCGAGTGTAAAATAATTGAAAAGTTTTAGTTAATTGGCTAAATAATGACATAATTTTGCATTTTTCTAGTGGCTATCAAGTTAATTATCACTGCCCCAGGACTCAAATTACTACATCGGACGTTTTTTATTTATAATATAGTGCAGCTAAAAAACCCTATATGATCATGCTTTCAAAAAATAGACACTTAGAGCTAGAGCGTCGGAGCTGCGACGTGGAGATTAGATGCCACTTTTTCTTCTAGTTCCATTCTCATCCGGTCTTTGACAACGGCTGTTTCACCAGGAGGGTGATTGTGGTCTCATAAAAAAATAAATATTAATCTCGCACTGCAAATTCACGTTAACTTTCAGATTGAGATGAATGTTCAACTCAACAAGGGTGTTCTTGACATGATCTACATCCGTCCAGGATTGATGAGGGGCAGCAGGATGAACCATTGTTGGCACACCTGCGCGCAACAATTCCGTTCGCATTCGAACTTTTCTTGTGGTACTTATATCCATCTAAGGTGTAAACACTGTTTTCTGAATTTTAAGACAACAAACGAAGACATCCTGCGGCGGTGAGAGCGGTAACTGCTATGCGTTTACAGCACTGCCGGCACACTAACACCAGAACAACGTGCAAAAGTGACTGCTGGCGATTAGATATTCAAGGTCGTTTCGGTAGAGGTGAAATAAGGTCAGCAAGAAAGACAGACATGCTACACTTGAACTGACTGAACTGATAAGGTTGAAATGGGGAATGGGTTGAAACGGGAGCTACCCACCAGAACACGCGTAGTTACATACGACTTCGTTTATAGTGACATGTTCCAACGAAAAGTGCACCAGGCCTGTCCGTTGGCCCTTGCCTATACACGACACAAAAGGCGTAAACACTGTCCTGCTCATTGTGCTGCGATAATATATGTCGCAACTTCCCATAGAAGCAAGAGCCCCCAAAAAGGCAACCAAATAAAGTGCAGAGTTCGTTGAATGACCGTTGAATACCGAGTCACAATAATCCACTATTGCCCGCCGCACGAATCGTTATCTGGAAACGCTAGAAAAAGCACAGGCAATTGTTCCAGCCTTTACCTGGGCGTCTAAGGCAGCCGGTGGAGCCTCGAAGCCAAGGGGTTTTAGTTCTAGGGAAGGATGGCGGATGAACCGCAAGGTGTAGATGTTGTAGGCGCCTTGACGTACGCTTTCATTTCTTCGAACCTTGAACCACTTGTACATGGTAGTCCGCGGACACTCCAAGCCAGTGGACTTAGTTCCATGGAAGTAGGAAGAAAACAGCGTAAGGTGCTATGTACTTCTTGAAGAACACATAAGTTGCTTCGAACGTTGACCCACAGGTACAGAGGACTCTTAAAAAATCTTCCGCATAACAAACAGCGATTTTGTGGTGAAGACAGAAAGAATTTCCCGCTGCCGAAGAAGGAACTTCAAGAATGCTAAGAAGTTCTTCGAACGGCAACCAGACCTCCTGAGCATTCGCCAGAACAATTCCAAAATTTGAGTGTCCATTATGTCAAGTGAGGAAACGCTAAATTTAGTATAAGTGAGAGGAATTGATGGCTGTTTGAAGTGACCGTATAATTCGGTTTCTGAACGTACAGACCTAATATTTGAAAGATGTGTGGCCGAAGAACCAGCATTAAGTTAATACAATTCCACTGGAAAAACTTACTGGAGTTAACAGTGAAACATAAAAAATATTTTACAACTGCAGTAATCTGCTAGTCATTCAAAAGCACCTGATTCGCGCAACAGCCCACAGTTGGTGGCACGCAGATCGCAGAACACTTGTTCTGAGCCAGAAAAAGTGTGCTCTCGTTAAGCTTTAATCGTCAGCGCTTTAATATATTTTTTTACCACTAAAAATAACAAACATAAAATAAAACAAAAAAACAATGTTTTTTTTTTGGAACAGCTACTTTTCGTTGTCTGCTTTGCAGTCGGTTCTTGTACCGCGTCTTTTTTCCTAAACATTCGCATGTGCTGTTTTCGCGGTAAAGTCATATTCGCTGTGCGCCTATTTATTTTATTTATGTATGCATACTGCCGGCCCGTGGGCCCTAGCAGGGTGGAACAACATTTAACATAGACGATAAAGTTCATACCTCTTAAAAAATTATAACAAGACTGTTCTTAAAAATTGCGATACGAGACGCGTCCCAACCGCGTAAGAAATGAAAAGGGGGACTAAATGCCCGTAAAAACAGTGAATATGAATGTAACAGTAACAATCTACTGCTGACAATAATCAACAATAATCGAAGGCGCGTGCCATGTAGAAAAAACTGATAACAAAAAATATAGAAAAAAAAGCGATACAACATTCAAAGAATCAAGTGTTATGCACATATTTAACTTTCAAAAACTGTAAAGAAGAAAAAATACACCGATGCGACAGGCTTACTTGTTGAATACAGCGCAGCATCCTCAGAGATTGAGATATAGTTGTGATTTAAATATGCCTCGAGAAGCTTATTCCAACCGTTCATCGAATTTAAGAAAAAAATACTACAAAAAACATCAATTCTGGCCATATACGACTGCAATGCTTTAGAATGATTTAGTCAAGCTAATTTGTTTGTAATTTTCTAAGACAAAAATAACCCTTGATCTTCACTCGGTCATGATAAATCAGAAACAAAAGCTTTGACATTGCAATTGTTTTCCTAACCGCTCAAGGTTCAATTCCACAAGCATTCAACATTTTTGTCCCATAGCACGTCGATCTGCAATTTGAAGTCATAAAACGCGCGGCATTATTCTGTATGCTCTCGAGCCTCTTTATTTCGATCCTAGTTTCGGGGTCCAAGACGGCCGAAGCGAACTCAAGAGCAGGTGGTATGAGAGTTTCGTGTGCTGTAAGCCTTATTTTATTATTGCTATCTTAGCTAAGCATGCATATTTTAATATACGTAGCTTCGCAGATATTTAAAATAAGTGGCTGCCATTTTGAGTAGTACTTATTAGTTATCCCTAGGCACTTTAAAGTTTCTGTTCTTGCCAGGTCTACGTTCCCAATGTGATTCTGGAACAATGATACATTCTTCTTTATATTGACGTGAGTATGTGATGACTTATTAAAGTTAATTTCCATTTGCCATTGGAAGCACCAATGTTTAATATAGTCCAAGCTCTCATTCAATGCTGCCCGGTCTTCGGATGTCTTAATTCTTGTATAAACTGAACAATCACACGCAAACAAGTTTATTTGTACTGGCGGTTTTATTACCATTGAAATATCGTTGATGAATAAAAGAAACAAATATGGTCATATTACTGGTCCTTGTGCTACTCCTAAAGTTACCTATAATGAGACTAAAAGGGCTCTTTGAACTTCAACCGTCTGCGATAAATTATTTAAGTAAGCTTCAATCCAACGTATGAAACTTTGAAAAATGTATGCTTCGAATTCATCGCAGAGGCAAGGTTGTGAAAGGTTTTTCCATGTTGGGGCGTTGTTGACAAACCTATCCTGAAAGCTTGTGTTGCTGCAGAGAAATGTGGACAGCAAAACAAGAATACAATTCCTGGACAGCGTGTGCTGTCCAGGAATTTCATTATATGTTTTGCAACTATATGCTCTATGACAGTGGAGCAGGTACTAGTTAAAGACCTTAACGGTGATTATATTACTGATGCCCATTGCCACTCTTAAATATCAATACCGCCTTACCTCTTAACCAAGCAGAATAAAGACAACTTGTTCCTTTAGAGACTTGATAAAACTTGTTTCGAGGTAGAATGACAATCAGTAAATATATCTTCAGAGAAATTCTGCGGGGTGTTAACTGGTTTCTGAGCTTTTTTCGGATCAAGAAGAAATACTCTATCTACAAATTCCCTCAGTGCGTCAATATCAGCTCAATCATCGGAGGTGGCATGGAGCTGATAGAAATTGAGATATTGCATTGTTCTTAATCAATCGTTAAACCGACTGAAGAAATAGGTTAAACTTGTTTGCAATCTATTTATATTCCATAAATACCGCATTATCTACAATGATCTGTTAGATTTTCGCCGTTTTGTTTCTTCCGTACCTCCAGAATATCCCCGGTGTCTCCTCAGAAGGTCGTGTCGAGTGACCCTAATGAACCTGTCTCCGCTTCATTCAGGAATCGTTTGATTGTCCTAGTAATCTCTTTGAAGACCTCACGCTTTTTCTTTTTTTCTTTCCACATTCGCCTTATCTTAGCCTTGTGGTGAATTATTCCACGAATAATTCATAGATTATGCTTTGCTATTAACTTTACACGCATGGAACTATAAGTTTCAATACAGTATGAAACCAAATTCTCTAAGTAAAGCCACATGGCGACCGGCCCATGTGTATAAGAAAGATTCCGAAAATCGTCCCATGCCATCTCCAGGTTGTCGAGAATAGCAACGTCATTTGCCCTGCGAAAATCTTTAATTAAAGGTTTTTGCAGCATTGCTCTTCTTTGCGATTTAGCATAATACTAAGTGAAATCATTTGATGATCTGATATGCCTTTATTTACACCGGTGGAATAATCGTTTACGCTATTTGACAAATTACCAAATCAAAAAAAATATTTAGCTATGTTCAGTAATTTTTGTGGTGTCACGAACTACATTTTTGAAACAGTTATTAAACGCCATATAAAGCAATTTTTCGCAACTTGTAACTTCCAAAGTCAAAACCGAGAGTTACTCCGAATCAATACTGTAAAGCTTAAAATCCACTGCAGTGATTATTCGAATATTGCCTTCTACATGTTTCCTTAACAAAGTATCTAGATTCTCCAAATACTCGGTCGGAACGTTCGGCATTCTACTTGGCCGCCACAGGCACCAAATATATGACAAGAACAAAATTTGCAGAAAAATGTCTTTTTCAACTCCCAGCTTAAGTGCAAACGAAAATATAGCTTCTTATGATAATAGCAAAGCCCCCTCTTGGAGATCCCCCATCGTTTCTAAATATTTTGTAATTCGGTTAAATATTAAGGTCATTTGTCACCTCAGAAACCAACCAGGTTTCTGTTACGATTAGAATATGCGGGCTGTATACCATTATCATGTTCTCCAAAGGTATCGCTTTGTTTACTATGCTTCAAACATTAAAAGTAATAATCCGGAACTCAGACGGCTCTGCACCTGATTGTGAAAGTTCTTGCCGGTCGTCTCTCCATTCATCAGTGCACGTGACATTTTGCATTGGTTTCGACGTCCCAGCAGAACACTGTGTTGTTGATTCTTAACTTGTCGTCGGCAAGAAACACATTATCTCTATTTCTCCTGTTTGTTTGTGCGCTTTCCCAGTCTGCTTTTCTGACATTCAACGTTTCGTTTTCATAGTCACAACTTACACTCAGCTTACTTCCTTAATTTGGTTTTGCATTTCTTTAGGACCTCTTTCTACTCATTGTGAAACATAGATTTCATAATTAGTGGTGTACATGTGCCCAGATTTTTCAGACCAATCCTGAGAATTCATTGAATTGTCGTAGCTCTTACTTAGAACTTGTTAGCAAACATTTCTTCACAACAGTTTATTTTGTTCTCGAAGAGGTTTCACCATCATCTTCCCGCATGCCGAATATAAATAGGTTATTTTGTCTACTGTAGTGTTGAAGTTCAATCATTCTTCCCTTCTGCTGCTCTACCGTTCGTTCGAATGCCCTCTCAGAGTTTTTCACTGATTGTATGATTCCTTTGATTTGTTGAATATCTGAAAGTGACTTTTATAGTTTATCTACTTCTTCATTTATATCGGTCATGTTACTTTCAAATCGTGTGTAATTCTTGATGTCTTTGAGATCTCGACCAAACTCTTCTTGCCCGTCTAGTTTTTTTTGCAAGAACTCTTCAATAGTCGGTCACGGATTTCTTTCCACAGCTCCCGCAAGTAGCAGTTTTAAAGCAAGCCAGCACTTGGTCATCATAGAAATGTACGTTCTCGCGCACGGCTGTACAACAATACAAGACACAACTAGAACGGAACGATTTATCTTTTTTGTCAACACTAACCTACAGTGAAAGCTATGGTAGTTTGTACATTTTGTCCGGTGCGATCGCCACTGCACCCTATCAGAAGTCCGAAGTTGTCGGTACGCTTTATATACCAGGGCGTTCACGCCATCGCCCCTAGCTGCTGTCAACAAGCGAGTGGAGGTTTCTCTCTGGCCCGGTCAGCTTAAGAAGACGAAAGAGGTCGGCCGATATTTTTAGGGTGGAATTTCAGCGGAAACATCTGAGCTGGGTGAGGCACCTCTATGGTGACGGAAATATAAAAACAAAATGTCAACGCAAAAAGTGTTATGATCACTGAACCTGACATTCAAAAATGCGGCACCTCACCTGTCGGCGGGGACCACTGCTGACATCTGTATAATCTTGCGCCAATTAGGCGCTTTTGGTTAGTACATGGCCGCCATAGGTATGTAGTTCGAATTTGTCATGTCTGATTTTCACTCAGGAAAGGTTGTCCAATTGAAATGTTATACACTTAACGCCCGTTCGGCGGTCGTTTTTTTGCTAATTCTTAGAGTGATGTATTTAGAAACCAAGTTATGCCGTCTCTTTGAACAGCCATCAATCATTTTCACTCACTTTGGGTATTTGGGCAGTAAACCATGTTTTCACATATTTATTCGTTACACAACTCACAGCTGCATGAAAAAAACTTTATTTCTTCTTACAATTTTTAAGTAAAGATACAAAACTCTTTGCAGGTAAATAAAAAAAAATATTATAATCAGACCGCTCACGTTAAAAATTCTGTCTTGTAAATGTATACCTTTATAGTTAAGAAAGCACTATATAAAAAAGGAAGAAAATAACTGATTTGCATTTAGACCACTCTGCTCAAACAGTCTGCTTTTGAGTGCAGCCTTCGTTTCTTACGCTTTACCTTAAAGTAATATAATTGTAATGTCAGGCTCCAATGGAACAATTGATCATTATGGGACCCAGCTGATTCAGTCAAGTTTGTGATCGGTGATAAAAACAAATTCTGCACCGTGAAGGTAACACTTAAGCTTCTTCATGCAATCCAGGCCATGCATGCAAGCTCTTTATTAATAGTAAAAGCGATATAGCTTCGCCAATACTGGAAACTCCTCCGAAAACCCATTGGAGCGACGGCGAACGCGACGGTGGCGCCTCTAGCGGACTCGGAGTCTACGGAAGCAGACGACACAATGAAAAAATATAGGCTCCGCGACATCCTCGAGCTTTGCGAGCCCAGTTCGTCACCCCAACTGCTGAAACAATTCATTAGGGTCAGTCCGCTTGCAAAGCGAAATGCACTGATCGCAACTGTAACGACAATCAAATAACAACGAGCGCAGAAACAAAGATAGAGAAGATTTTTTAGCAGTCTCATACACCACTCAGGAGACCACACGTCTTTGAAGCGCATCTGGGAAGCGGAAAAAGGCGTTTGGCACTTCGAACTACGTCGTAAGAGGTCGGTGTTGATCCGTTACAAACTGCGTTATCACAATTTCTTACCTGAATAGGTGATCATTAAAACATGCACAAACAACACTTTAGGATTACCAGAGCAAGGGCACCAACCGCTGCAGCAGAACAAAAAACAAAATGTAATGAGAAAACTGACCGTGGAAACACCCTCAGGACTTTGCAGAAAAGATAAGAACCTCATCCGAAACGAAAAAAAAAAATAGGAACAGTCGCAAACATCGCCGAATAAAGCAAAGACGTTAGCAGACGATACAAAATCACCAGCAAAGCAACCCCTTCAACGACGACGATCGTAGCGCAGGTAATTTCCGCTCGTCGGTGTCGAGTCTACAATAAGCAGAGCGGAAACAACACAACGAAACTAATAAAAAAAGGAAAGAGCTCCACTTTTTTTAGCTGCTTGCTACACATTTACTTATTTGCTTTTGCGGCGTTGGTAGGACCTAAAAACAAAACAGTGGAAAGGAATAATGAAGTGCAGCTCACACTGCATGGTATATAAGAGTCGCACGCTGCAATGTGGTACGTGCGCCCAATGCGTGACCTTTTTTCCTTTCGCATTTCTAATCCCAGTGACCTTGGCAGGTTTTTCATTTGCTCGCTTGACGAAGCTGTTCAAAAATACATTCAAGTACTTGTCGACGTACGTGTCCAGGCAAGCTTTGCACACCGTGCCTTTGTTTTGAGTGTCGATCAGCGAGCGGCCTCAAGTCCGCCTACAACTGAACTCTTCTCTGGCGCAATACAATCGGTGAAATATGTGTCGGAGGCTCGGTTAATGTTACCGGCTAGCTGACGTGCCAAGTCGGAGGGTGGTGTCATTTTCGCATGCGAACAGTCCTTGTTCTTCAACAGAATGTCTTTCGAGGTTTCCATGTTTCTGATTGCAGTTGGACTTGGAAAACATGATGACAGATCTGACTGGCTGCACCGGTTACATAGGACTGAGTGTTTAGTTATGCTTCTGGTCTGTCGTCTGTGAAGTTCTCCTCGATATCCGTGGAGTTGTCATAACCGTTTGTTGAGACGTCAGTGGCGATTTTGAAGCCAGACTTGGATAGCTGTCCCAGTTTAATTTGAATGCTGCAGTAACTTAATTACTCAGATGTTTTCCGGTCTTCCGGAAACGGAAGAAGGATTTTTCACGAGATCGCAAAAACTTGTTCTTGCCGTGGTAGGCAGAACATTGCATACCTGCCATCTCTAAGTATGCGCTGGTGGATGCCCGAAGGCGACCGGTTGTTCAACGAACGATGATCCATAGCAGATATGCCAGCGTACACAAATAAAATCCGAATAGAAATGTATCACGAGCTTACACTTTTTAATACATTTATTAACTATCAAAAAGCATGTATGAATATTTCGGATTAGAAACTCAATGAAGGCGGAGTTAGGAGGTTATCGCAGATGACAGTGGTAGAAAACAAAAACAACAACAACGTCGCAGACGGCCCTAATTCCGAGCATAGCGTTGCAGACCAGCAGACGAACCGGCGGCAGTAAGCGCCGAAGCGAAGGAAAGATAGTAAAACTAGCCAAACAAGGCAAAGCAAAATACGCGATGGTTTCGAGGTCAAGTAAACAAAAGAGAGAAAACAAGCAACAAAAAAGCACAACATGAAAGGAGGAGGAAGGGAGAGCGCGTCGGCGTACCGTCGCCTCAAACAATAAAAATGGGAGTGGCGAGTTTGAAAAAGAAAAAGGAAAGAGTTCCAAACGATCCAAGGGGTGCAGGTTTTTATAAAAAGCGCAGAAAACGGTAGTCGTCCCGGCTCTCAAAATCGGAGTTCGTGCACCGTATCACCTTTATTCGAGCTACAACGCTATTCTCTTTTTTCGTGTGCACCCGTCATATGCCAGCTTTTTCTGTTACTCCGCTTTTATTAATTTCAAGAATAGCGTCAAATTTGCATGCGCACAATGGACTTGTTCCAAAGCATACTGACATCGGAGTAGCATACGCGGTTCGAAATCGACTCTTGCTTCTTCATGCGGAGCCGATCTTAATGGGATTAGACAGCTTGCCTATTCGACAAACCGGTTATAAGCAAGACATGCACAAAAAAATGGGAATTCCAACCAACAAGAAAATTAATTGTTGAGAACCGTAAAGTTGAAACGCAGCTATGTTTTGAAATTTTTGTACATTCCCCTTCAAAATACAGCGCGAAGGTATATCCGTGCCTTGCTTGGCTTACAAAAATTGTGTCAAAGTGTTTTCTTCACAAAAGCCCTAATATTGTACCCGGAAAGCTGTAACATATTTGCCACGCGAAGAAAATGTATTTCACTCATAAGGTTGCACCTATTTTTTAACATTCAAAGTGGCGAATACCCGTGACAATTTTTTTTTTCATTGGTCACTTCGCACGGAGATAGGCAAAACCAATGCATTTGGAGAATTCATCTGCTAGCGGAGACTCCGAGCTCGCCAAGGGTGCTGCAATCGCGTTTCGCCCGCGATCCGCGGGAGTTGCCAGTATTGGCTTACATGGTATTTGTTAATATTGCTGTATGTTTGTTCCTGTGCATTAAGTTTTCGGCTGGCGAATATTATAGGGTCTTCTTCGCTCTTGCTATCAATTTGTCTCAGTACGACGCCCAATCCCTTTCCACACGGACCGCACTGCATCCAGAATTACCTCAAGAAGTCGGGACTGTCCACCACAGGGCGCTTATTAATGCTGGCTTGAATTTTTTAATGTATTGGTTCCGTGGATTGTCCCAGACGACCCTGTCTGGATCCTCTTCTTTTCAGGGCATCAGTTTGCGAAAACTCAGGGAGGTATCACTGGCAGTAATTCACCCACCCAATAAAATACATGAGGACATTCTTCGTCTTGGACAAGGGTCATTCTTCGATACCAAACATGTTCAGCTCCTGCGGACGCCTCTTTTCTTGGCAAAGCATGTGACCTATATAGCTTAGTTCAGAACACGCAATCTTGCACTAGCTCGACTTCGCTGTTAAACCCACAATTCGCAGCCGAAAGATAACATAGCGGAATTGACTCTCCCAATCTTCCGTAAAAATATACCTTTTTTTAAACCCAAGTTAAGCACAAACGACCCAGATGTTCTGAATGGGGATACAAACACAGCAACGTTGCTTTCTCTATCGACTAGTGGAGTATGCCAATACCACACTACTGAGTTAAGGACGGAATTGTAGTTTGCCGAAATGATTTTCTCAATAAACGCTTCCATGTTGGGGACAGAATACACGTTTGTTAGTTACGAAATTTGGGTCTCTTTAGTCAACAAAAGGACAGGGATATTTTCTGAAACAATCGTACAGGGTCATAGGCGGGGCGTTATCGAGATAATAGAGTTTTAAATGTCCCAGATCTAGTATTTGCTGAACTGTGCCCTCGTGAGACGTTCTTGACGAGGTGGAAAGTGATACGGCTTGCAACGGCTGCGAATAAGATCTGAGTTATATATCGTAGATGATCAAATCAGTCCTAATCAGCTTAGCAGAAAATATATCGGAATTTTCCGATACGGCATTTTTGAGATCTTAAAATTGATAATGAATTGATATTTTTTAATTGATTCTTACCAACAGCCATCTTCAAAACATCGACTGTCGTGAAATGTTTGAGTAGAATCACCAACAGAAGCACGTTCGTCATTACTATCTTGGGCGTGTTGAGAATAATGTTGACGACATGCAAACGTTTGACATAGGGTTTAATGAAGCTGGAATTTATTAGCTGCATTTCTATACTAGAACCTGGTATTGGAGCAACGTAATTACCACTCGACGACGTTAGCACTACCGTGGCAGATTCTTCACCTTGAAGCTTTATTTTTTGGTGTTACCAGAACGTAAAAGCAAAATTGTGTCGCCACTTGTCAAACGAATGCGTTATTTTTTTCCGTGGTACCGCCTGGCACTTCATTGTGCGTCCATCATGTTAGCCTTTGCTGGGATGTGACGAGACAGCAAGTAATCGCGACAGACCAGACGCGATCAAGTCTGAACCATGACGACGCTGACTACACGTGCTGGTGTTATCTTGCTTATGTTTATTTCCGCTATTATTTAAGCGTTCTAGCCGATGCAGCAGACGTTTAGTTTCTGCCATACTGTCCCACTGCCGGTTGCTTCAATTATGCGTGCGTCAGAAAATATAAGACTCCTTCTGGCACAGAGTGATCGAGCTCTTTCAATATCTTGGTTTTCAAAGCGTTAGGAACGGTGTAGCCTTTAAAGAACCTTGGTGCTGCGTCTGGTCAAAACTGTAGCTTGACCGGAGATCATATAGCGCCTCATGGCCATTCCTCCCACAGCGAAAATGCTTGGCCGGTTTGAATTTCGCACTTGTCCGCAGCACGTGACCTTTATCAATCGGCCTCTGCCTATGGATTCCTGGACTAAGTCTCGACTGCACAGCGACGGTCCGGCGCGTACCAGGTTAGCTCCATTCTCGCACAACTATGACAGGACACCAGCACTAGTTCTCATTAGACATATTATGTGGTTTATGAGTCATAGTCCGTGCTACAAGCGGCTACCCGGCATGGTAAGGGAACCAGTGATCATCGCATGGTGTACATTATTTCACCGGGGGACCTCGATGTCGGCGCACAGACTAAGTGCGGTCGCCGAGACTCCAACTTTAATTAAGATCGAGTATGGATGAAAAAGGTCGAGTCTACAAACGAACACGCTGCTGTGTCGCCGATATTTCAGAGACTGCATTCACTAGCCGTTACAGAACAAGCAAGTGCAGATAAATTTGGACCTTAGAAAATATCAAACCGAAGTCGATGTCCAACTGATCGTATTTTTATAAGAGAAGAGGAATGTTGAGAGGTACCGAGCCAGCAGGTAATTCCAACGGACTACAGGTAATCACGGCCGCACCATGATGGTGCTGACCACGCGTTTTGTTGTTCTCTTGTTTGTGTGTATCTTGTTTATAATAGAAGCGTTCCACTCGATGCAATAAACACTCAGTTTCTGCCTTGCTGTCCCATTGTCGGTAGCTTTCACTTTTGATATTTGATATTTTGATATTTATTTATTTATTGCGTGCCCAAAAACACCATAATGGTTTTGACATTGGTGCACAAAAGTCAGATTCCTATAGAAACATGCAAACATATGGTACAGCTTGCGAATTGTATATTGTTCAGGATCGTCAGGACGTATTCTACTACCGTGGGGTTGTCGGAATCCGCCGCCCACTTCTCATTGAGCAGACGCAACGGGAAGCGCAATACTCGGCCGTATACCAGCTCTGCCAGGGAAACCCCGGTTGATTCGTGAACGACGGAACGAAGCGCAAATTGCATTGCGGGCACTGTTGCGTTTCATTCCCGTATAGATTCATGGCATGAGGCCCGCTAAATTCGCGTCAAAGCTGAGTGCACAGGCTTCACGCTGTTACTATGAGGGTGGCTGACAGAACTGTCGATAATTTTTGCACCATGCTTTCCGAAGCTGACAGAGGTTCAAGCGCTCGTAAGGACGCTTCTAAAGCCGAATTTAATTTCACAAGGAAAAACAACCCTCTAGAAAACAGCACGCAACCGATCTACAACCTCAGTAGATGTCTGCTGTCGTAGTAGCACCGCCTCCGGGATCTTTGTTGCTGAAGAAAGAAAAGTGAGCAGGTATCGCTAGCTTGATTTGGTTAACGAAAGAAGTCCCACTAGGCTAAATGTTTTACGCTCGAGAGGCTCTCTCATGATAGAAACACACGTTAAATTTGCAACTACATTTTTGTTGGGTCGTCTTATTCGTTGACAGAAGTCGCATGAACGATCGCACTGTCCAGCTTTGTTGTAATATCTAGGCAAAGGTTTCTCGGCCAAAAGCGGCGCTTTTGTTGTTTTATTTCCCAGATGGCCGGACTAAACCTTATCATTAGATAGCTAAAGAGCTGAGTCGTGTAGTTAACCAGAACGACAATCTGGTCGTACCATCCTGCCCCTTTGACCCTGTATCTGAGACAGACTGAATTTAAAAATAAAAAATAAGTAAAGACACTTTCTTTGATGAAGTGTTTTATATACTTTCTACATTCCTTTAACGAGTCATCCGCAGCCTGCTCTGATATCAGAAAGGATCTGTCCACCTTTGACAGCTCTTCCTGATTCACGTCTCCTTGGAAAACAACACTAGGCCGTGCAATCACAGGTTCACCATTTTATACTTTGCTGTTACAGGGGCTGACACATCCGGCAGGGTCTGCGGGTTATACCTCATGTATGAACATGTTACTACAAGTCTCGGATGAGTTGCCAATTTTTTTTACAGAGTCACAATATTTTTTGCGCCGTTTAGTAAAAAATAATGCAAGGACACGTAGTAAATAGGCCATCAAAAAGTGTTGCGGTCGTTTTAGCTCTCCAAATGAACCGTTAACGTTTACTTTTCAGCTGGAAGTCCCATTGCCTTATTCTCAATTGCCTCGCGAATCCAAACGCATTCTCCTGGTAAGTAATTTTGTTCGAACAGTGCAGAACAAACTAGATCTTGAGTTTCAACCGTGTCCCGCAAAACCTCACAGAAATGTCCATTCACCATCATATCATAGAAATATGGTTGTAACAGTCAGTCCACCACTCGCAATGCCAAAGTTCTACTTTGAAACCTTCAGAACTATCCTCTTCAAAGTCATATATCCAGGCTGAATGCATCTGTAACATACAATTGGCTTCCGTTGGCCTTCCGGTTTCATCATTTTTTGTAGTGTTTTTTTTTTTTTTCCTTTTTTCGAATGATATGGGGGTTTCGGTGTGCGGGAAGTAAATGTCGGCCTGATCCTCGTCCAATGCATAAAGACAACATCTGGAATTTCTTTGACCCAAAGCTTTATTCCACTCGGTGTAAAATTAAAATAAAAAAAATCTGCTCGACTCATTAGAATTTTATCGATGTCCTCGTTGGCGTCAACTCAGCCAAGCCGGTTATCAAACAAACCTTACAAACTGTAATCAAATTCTTTGAACTTAACTCGGGAAGCCTCTGAGCTAAGCCAGATTTTTTTAATGCTTTTTTTCACTTTGTAGTAATCCCCCACTGTCTAGGTCGAGCCTGGCCACAACGTCTGCCAACTCTGCTGGCAAACACCAAGTAGCAGCTGCGCCCAGTCCGACGTATCAAGCACCATTCTTCCTCAAGTGCATTAAAATTACTGAAGAACACACTCAGGTCACTACCAGCACGGACGGGCTGCGATAAAAGCTCTGATGTCTGATGTTTCAATCTCTCTGGCCTAATTAGTTGGATTCTCCAATTTCGTTTGCATCGCCTTGATTTTACTTCCCTCAATTTTTGTTTCCTCTCGACCTTGTCCCGACAGTCCTCATATTCCGCGAGCTCGGCCACACAAATCTTTGTGCCTTTAATTACTTCGTTTTTTTTTCTCGTGGACTTTGTTACCATTATTTCCAGCTCTGCATCTAGTTCAAATATTTTAGGCTTTGTAATCTACTTCATGTTCATGGTGCTTTCACTGCAAAAATAGCAGAAGAAAAGTTAAGCAGTGCATCATTGTCTATTCCGAAATTTGATCAAAAATGAAAAGTTACATTTGAAAACTGAGAAGAACGACCAGGCCTTCACCAGCCGAAGCCTTCAGGCCACGGCGCCGAGCATCTCAGCGCTCCCTCCAGCTGTAACGCTTTTGCTGGCCTCGCCGAAGGAATGAAAGCACTCGTCGTGACAGGTTACTATATTCGACAGTGTTGGGTAAAGTACTTCTAAAAGGTACTTCAAGTAAAGTACAAAGTAAATGAGATGTGATGTACTTCAAGTAAAGTAGTAAGTACGCTGGGTGCAATGTACTTGAAGTAAAGTACTATAAATACAATGTACTTTCAAAGTAAAATACAAATATTTTAACTCTATCTTTAATGATGCCCTTTCATTCCCCTACACAGTGATTTTTTTAACTGGTAGGCATTGCCCAGGGATAATCAGGGGTGGATGACCTATTTTTATAAACAGCGGCGAATATTGATAAAGTCAAGTGGTCGCAGAGTACTTATTTTCAAGAATGGCGCCAAATTCAGAAGTCCTTATTTTGAATTAGGCACCGCTTGCACTGGATTATTGCACCGAAGGAGGTTAAATGTACTAGGAGAGAACATGACATCAGCCCTGCAGCTTCTGCAAACAATCCTCTCATAGAGAAGTGTCCACTCCATAATGAAAAAAAAATGGTGAGAGGGCGTGCGAGCTGGTGATAATTAATCATAATGTGGCACCTGAGATTGGGGTGAGAAAAAATAAAGGAACTTTCAAGTCGAAGCAAAAGACAAAAGATATTGTCTCAAAACAGTGTGACGTTCTCCTCTGTTGTCTTTTTCCTGGACTTGAAAGTTTAATTTTTCCGCACCATAGTCTCAAGTGCTGCATTATGATTATTTGCTCTCCTGATAATCTGAACCTCCTCGCTTGTGCTGACCGACCAAGAAGTACTGAGAGTTCAAAAAGCTACGCGAAAGCCACCCCAGAGCAAACGGAGCGATGCGACGTCTGCTCACGTTTCTGGTGAGAGTCAAATATCCCTCCCAGTATTTCTTCGTAGTTTACAAAGCTTCATTTCGTGATACAAATTTAACAAAACCAAATTTAGGGTATGTACTTTGAAGTCGGGAATTTTACTTTCCTCGGAAAGTACCAGAAAAAAAATACTTTAAGTAAAGTACAAGTACATACTCAGAGAATGTACTTCAAGTAAACGTACGAGATTCCTAAATGTACTTGAAGTAGTAATTTAAGTACAATGTACTTTATGTAGTTCCCAACACTGGTTATTAGGATGACATGTTCCAACAGAAAGCGGCTTAGGTCGGTCAGTCGGCCCTTATCTAGCCGCGACATACAATCGGACAAGCACACTGTCCTGCTTATCGCGCTGTGGTAAAATTCGGTAAAACCCTCATATATCTAAGATTACGTTGAATGAATGTATCAAATTTATTGCAATTATTTATGTGTTAAATTCAAGTCAACTGAGACTCTCACAAAGTGAAACGAATTAATTAATCATTACCTACACACTGCATAACGACCAAGGATTGCATCTTAAAAATTAACTTCTAGTTCGTCCTCATCGAATGATTGGATTTATATATATATAAACCCTATATTGCATTTTATTTTCATTGGATATACTGAATCATCCCAAGGGAACTTTACAAGAGGAAAAAAAAGAACAGAAATAGTCATTTCTTAGAAAGTTGAACACATTTCCCGTTTTTTTTTTATTTTACCCACCCCGCATGTGTTTTTGATACAAAAATAACCTTAAACAATAATGATATCGCAGGTGTGAATTATATAACTGTTATAGCTTTCATCTGATATATAGTCTATGCCGAAATAATGAATGTAAAAAATAATCCTGACCCAAATCAGTAAGTTAACCTAAAACGTTACAGCCTCTGGAGTTTTTTACTAACATAAATCAAACAGCAACAAGCTTTTATTCACAGTTGGCGCTCTTATAGTTGTTTAGAAAGCAAAGTAAACAGGCATTTATTTGTGTAGAATGTATTTAAGCTGGCTGATGTTAAAACATGCAACCATTAACGATCGCTCCAATTCCGAAATTTGCTTTTGGTCATTTAGGAGTAAAAATAACGATATAAAATTATACTGCAAAGTAAGTTTTTATTTTCACCCCATCGAAGAATGTGCCCGGCATACATATTCCTTTCAAAATATCTTGAGGCTCATTCCCCTCTTCCTCTACAACCTAAGTATAATCGACCTAAAATGATCACTAAAATGTGTAAATGTTTCGCACATTTCGAAAAAAAAAATTGTTAATTTTCATAGCAAATATTACAAATTATTACAGCTTGATTACACAGAAGTTATGCATAAATGCGCCTGTCCACCTCTTCATTATGCATATATTTTGCTGCCTGAATGTTTTTTTTTCTGGTAAACAAAAAATTGTAGATATGAATATTGAACATGCAAAAGTGATAAATGAAATTTCAAGACACCGTCTGTTCCATCTCATCTCAAATAACTCTGACTTAGTTGTCACTCTGAAGGTGGATAGTTGGCGCAGAGGAATTTCCAGGAAACTACACAGTATGGCTATTAAAGGGTAACTGCAAAGAAAAAAAAGTTGTTTCTCAAACAGCTTAATTGGGAAAAGCATGTCACAAAACAAATCCTCCACGAAAAATAAAAAAATTAGCAATATTTACGCCATAGGACGTATTTTAGTCGGAGTCACAACTATTCCACGTTTAGAAGCTCCCGCCCTTTCGACGCGCGCTGAGTGGCTGGTATACGTCACTCCGTGACGTATAGCAGCCACTCCGTGATCGCATACGACCAACTTTGTGGCGCGCGATTTAAAACGGACAAAACAGCCGGAAACTAAAACCAGTCCAGCGCAGTAAATAATGCTGTAAAAAATTTTGTTTCTGTCGGAAAAATTGATTTGTGACATGCTTGTCAGAACTTAGGCTGTTCAAAAATATACTTTTTTCTATGCGGTTACCCTTCAATACTGCAGGGCTGTTCTGAAATACATATACTTGAAGCCGTGAAATGTTACGGTCATGCCATTTCCATCAGCAAAATGCACAGAGCTTTTGGTGCCCAAGCCATAATACGCTTCCTTTAACAAGGCTTATTTCAAAATACTGATTTTCCAAAGGAAATTTTATATTTGAGGAAATTTCTCTGCATCGAAGTGTATGTTTAATTCTCACGAACTCTGATGACCGATAATAAACATGGCCCTCACACACAAAAAAAATGTTTGTTTTCAACGGTTTTTGTGGCCGAAGCTCTAGCTCAGTATTTACTGTTTTATTCTTTAACGACATGTTAATTTTGTAGGGATCGAAGAATAAGAGAGGCTCATGGCTTGTTGCGAGGGACCAAAGAAGGAAAAGGGGGCACGTGATTGCACCGGCGGGGGTGGTTGAATCCGGCGGAGCTCAAGGGCAGAAGATTCTTCATAACGGAGTCCCGGACCTAGATTTTCACGGCGGAGCCAGACCGGAATCATCGAGGCAGACCGGCAACAGAGCGGCGGCCGCCACGACCAGGAGTGCCAACCCAGCGGACAGATTACGCAGATAACTGTATTTATAAAGACCTTTCTCATGGCAGCGGGTGTCGTCTGGTCTCCCGGTGAGCGAGCGGAGTGCGGTCTGATCTGGCTGGAGCAATAGGACACCCACATTAACCTTCGCCCAAGGTGGAGTCAGCTAGGGCGTCCCGGCCGAGAGCGATGTCCTGGTGGCGGCAGACGTCGCTGGATGTGCGCGAGAAGGTGCGACTTCACAGGCGGAGGGCGCAGTGACGCTGGAGGCCGAGATTTTGCCCACTGCTGCGGCGACAGGCGCGGGAGACGTCAGCGAACGTCTCGCTCCATAAAGTCGGTGTTCGAGACGTTTTTGTGACAGATAAGGACAGCCCCAACGGTCGCGAATGCCGACATCCGTGCCCCGCCCGCGGTTAAGCGTTCCCACACCGAGCTACTCGGGATATTCAGATGGCAAATTTGTGCACGATTTTGTTCAGGACTTCGACGCATACATAGCCGCGTTGGGGACATCGAACGTAACCACCTTGACGCAGATCGCCCCGATTACATTGACGGGTGACGCCGCGCGCTGTAGGTGGCGGCAAAGACCGTTCCAGTCAATGACAGATTTTCGGGTTTTATACACAGAGGAATTTTACCTCCCGACTTTGAGATTCAGATTAGGGACAAACTGGCTAGCCGCACTCTGCACCCGGACGAGAGCCTCGTAAAGTACATCCGCGCATAACAAGAACTTTACTCGATGGCTGAGCCTATAGCGTTTGACGCTGAAGAGGAGCTAGGTCAATCCGCCAGTGTCACACCAGGTGCAAAGCCTACCTGCGTCGACGCGAGTTTCTTAACCAACAAGCGCTTGCCTGAGAGGCGCGCACCGTTCAGGCGGGCTTGCTCGCTGAGCAACAGCATTTCGCTCCTCCGCGCAGTCGAGTCTCTTCAGCCAAGCTGCGCCTGTGTGGGACGGAGCGCGGATACTTGCGACGACGCGCGTACGCCGTACGTAGCCATTGCAGACCACTGAAATGGTACAACAGTCGCGCATGTGCCCGGGGCCCTAGACCACTTCACCATTCAACAGAGAGGCAAGGCAGCCAACGCGGGCTCTTTTAGAGCGCATCTCCGTAGGGGAGCCTACACAACCGACCACCGCGGAGTCGCGAATTATTACGAGGGTCGCGGGAACTACAATGACCCTCGGCGTGACACTGCATGGAGTGGTGGTGGCGGCGAACGCTCAGCACACAATGGCGAGGAGAGAGGTCAGGTGTTTTAAATGCAATCAGCTTGGGAATATCAACCGTTAGTGCACATGGACGGCAGCTCCTTCCCATGGCCTCTCACGGAAACGGGAGAGGCCGGCGTTACTCAGCGGACTTCCTTACTCACTGTGGCCGGCCGCTGCTGAGGCCCCTCATCAGTCTGCCAGCAGGGCTGGAGTTGCGGTCAGCGACCGGTTGGTGTTTCCCCCGTCGGCATGTCGGACTCAGGTTTTGACATCTGAGGGGGGCGTCATGCGCGTGGGAGATCGGTGGTAGACAATATTCGGCTCTAATTGATACCGCCTCTACTCTTTGATTGTATAACGGTCGCTTACGCAGAATGTCGCAGCTGGAACCTTTGAGTCACAAATTTGTCATTAGCGCTGCGTTTAGCAGCCTCAACGGCAAACGAAGGAGAGATGGTTTTGTTTATTTGCCAGGCATGCAAATTCCTATTATCAAAGGGCAGGACTTCATCTGCCGTGAGGGGATTACGCTAAATTTAAAAGATAACGGGTACCATAAAAGCCCGTTGACCCCTCTGATCCTCTTTGTCGCTCCATTGAGTTTCACACAGTAGATGGGATGCTCGTTCACTGGATCGCACCAGGAGCAAGTATTAACTGCGCGAGCCCTGCCGCAAAACGTGGAAGCAATTACCTGTCGTTCAACGGGCCGGTAGAACAACGTCGGAGGCTGGCTCACGCCTATTATCGCCATGCAGCTATGTTTACCGAGAGGCCGGGGCTCACGAACGTTTTGCAGCGCACAATTAAAACACGAGATTCTATTGCGTGGGGTTGTTATTCCAGACCACTGAGTGCGCACAAGTGAACTTTCCTTGATAAGGCTCTCTATGAAATAATAAACAGGGGCCGTGCGGATGTCAAAGTGTCCCTGGGCTTTCCCAGTAGTCTTGGAGCCCCCCCAAAAAAAAAAACTGAACAGCTCGGCTCTGCGTTGAATACCGCTGACTCAATTGCATGACATGAAGGGATTCATATCCATTCTTCTCTATTGAGTCAATCATGTCCTCTCTGGGCAGCGCGAGAGTTTTACTATGTTAGGTTGTAGCAGGGGTTTTCTGCAGATTCAGGTAAGACCAGACGATGTCCAGAAGACGACGTTCACCTGTCATAAGGATCTGCTTGAGTTTACTCCTCCCTGTTCAGATTGTTCAACTCGCCATCGAGTTTCCAACGGCGAATGGACATCGGCCGGGAGACGCGAAGATTAACTTTGCAATGGCGTACATGGACGACGTTGGTTATTTTGAAAGTTGTTCGAGGAGAATCTAGCACGCATTGAGATCATCTTAAGTCGAATGAGCAAGGCAGGACTAACGATTAATCCAAAAAAGGTGCAGCTCGCGGCCTCAAGAGTTGGTCTCCTAAATTGTATTGCAGATAAGGGCACCTTGAGGCCGACTAAGGATAAGTTGAAGGCCATTCTTGATTATCCACCGTCGCGTTAAGGTTCCAAGCACTGTTCGGTTTTTATTGGCAAATTATCCCTGGGTACGCTGGACCTCCCTACTGAAAAAAAACATTTGGCGCCTATATGAAAGTACACGGGTTCATACCGCTAACAGTTTCAGCTATACCGGTCACCAGCTTATCAAAGGAGTCGCTCGTATGGCACAAAAGGTCCTCCATATGAGCCATAACGGTCACCTATTTGGGCAAACAGATCACTCATTTGGCAAACGGGGCACTCTTCTGGGCAAATGGGCCACTCGTCTGGGCATGTTGCCGGTGACCATGTTGCACAAGCGGGTTATCGGTGACCGACAAACTTTACCGGTTTAATCGAACGGCTCTCCGGAGTCCCGTTTGATAGTGAACGTACAGATCGGCAGCAGGGGTACGCTTGTTTCAGCCATGGCAGCCTATGTTTCCGGAAGGCCGGGTGCGCTTCGGTTTATCGATTTCAAATCGTCCGCGTAACGCTGGCGGTACATAATCGAATCAGT
>JAZHYW010065513.1:0-32808 GCA_037355805.1 Ixodes ricinus
GTGGACTTGCAGATTTCAAAGGGCGAATATAATTGTATTTGCAGCTCGTAGCCAGCTGAAATTAATCACATATTTGGAAACCTATATCAGAAGTCTTCAATTTCTAAAACGGAGTAACTGTTATGTATTTTTAATATAGTAACCTGCCAGTTTGCTGTTATTTCCAAGCCATCGTGCAGTCCTGCAAACGATGAATTTTGTTTATGAACACGCGAAAGCAGCACTTCTAAAAAACAGCGCTTTGATCGGCCTTTTTTTTTTCATTTTAGATGTTGGAATTAGCAACGAGAATACTCGTGATAAATTTATGAATCTCTGAATAATTGCAGCTTGCTCTTTACTGTTTAAATTGCTCCGGTTTATAGCATGCACCCCGTGGATGAAAGAAGTTTGAGTTCCTTTGTGAGGCCCAGATCCCATCTGGTTCAAAATATACATAAACAAATATAAGAAAAACGAACATGAAACCCGGTGCAGCTATAGAGCGTACACGGTTTGTTTTCAACGTCTAGAATAACATCTCGAAGGCTCCGCGCGGCCGCACCAAGTCGTCCAACTTTGCGGACGTGCTCGCGTTCCTCTCGCCTTCTGCGTCTGACCTCGAACGCCAGAGAATGTGACTCGGCTCACGCCAGGGGAGGGGGGAGCAAAGCAGAACGTGATGTTTATATGAAACATTTCCGCTGAGTGACCCCGAGCTGTAACCCGGCCAGCCATCTACCTTGGCAAGCTGTTTATGACTGGAGCCTTTGAATTGGAGAAACAAACCCTCCTCGCCTCCCGAATCACTCTGTTCGGGCAAGCGAGAACCAGCATATGGCTCCTAGGGCGTTTACTGCGCTCCTGCCGAGCGCTCCAAGGAAGCACAAATTAGTGCTGTTGAGTCAAAGCGCACCAGATGAGAGCCGCCATCGCTGACCTTCTCTCGTCTGAGCTAGTTTTACCGAGATGTCAAGTCACTGAAATGGGCGATGACGAGCTTACGTGCTGGTGGCTTGTCTTTCCTCGATCTCGCACAAGAACGAAGACAAAGGAAAGGATCGAACACGTAGGGCACGCCTAAGCGCTGATTAGCAAAAAGCACAAAAAACTTGACTCTAGCCACGTGGCAAAAATAGCACGCGTGACCTTTCGTGCCTTGTATAGCGGGTGTGATGTACTGGATCCCACTGGCATGTGGCAGAAGCTACGTCGGACAGACTGGACGGTGTGTTAAAGATCGCCTTCGAAAACCGGAGGCATGCGGTTTAGAGAAGCTCGTTTTAGCGAACGCCGTTTTACCAACCCCAGTTTGTCGAATGCCTTTAGAGCGAACCCAGTTTAGAGAAAATGGCGATGAGCCTCCTTTAGCGAATTAGGCCGCCGCTAAGCGGCGTGTACGGGAAAATCAGGTGAGTTAACATTTTTGTAATGAGCTGCCGCAGACTGGCCGCCGCGAAGCGGCGGGAGCGCAGCGGGGGGCATAGCTTAACACGCGCACCAGTGATACACGCGAGAAGTAGGAAAGCTTTTTTTAAAAAGCGTCCCCTTTTCGATAAGCAGCTTTCTCTAAACTGAGGCTCTGCTTTCTCTATAAGAGGCATTCGATAAACCGGGGTCGGTAAAACGGCGTTCGCTAAAACGAGCTTCTCTAAACCGCATGCCTCCGCGTCGGGCGCTCTTTCTGGTTTTGCAGTAGCAATTATTTTTACTCTAACATGTGCGGCTCGAGACTCCAAACTTTGTTTTTCAGGCTCGCAATAAGGGTGTGTGTTTCGTACCAGCCTTGTATTCATCACACTGAGAAAAAAATCCTACTGATGTTTCAGTTTTAAGTAAAACCCCAAGCGCGCATGACCGAGAAGGGACGCTTTTCCATGCCTCTAGATTCTAGAAGTTTCCAGTTTAATCTTACCCCAAGCGTAAAAGATAAGAATGTCAGAATGACCTCGCCTGATCAGTCTCGCCGCTCAGAACGAACATTCTAGGTCGCCTGTTTTTGATGCCGAGACTAGTAGATAAGGAGTTGAGCACGGCTTTGTCAACTCACAGCCAACTGTCACGCCGACGCATCGATGCGCCGCTGCCGCCGTCGGCGCTCATCCTTTCTTTTGTTTCGAGGCACAAGTTCGCCTATATAATCTTTATGTTCGGTTTTACGCTTGTGGATACGTTTCCGTCTGCGACAATTTCTAGCTGTTACGGATAGTTCGTTTGTTCCCACATATGTGCACTGAAGGAACTGTGCTGTCAGAAATCCTTCATACGGGTGCTGGCCTGCACATCGACCTTGATACACCTCACGTTGTCGTCGTACGTGATTCGGCCAATTCGGCTTCACAGTGTTTTCACCTTCTCAAATATTTCGAAAGCGAGTTCCACGGGAAGGCGTTCGCGCTCCTCGAGTGTCGGTCAAAGCTGTGCCGGGCACTCTTCGTTCCTAAAAATCCCACAGAAGTTGAACCCCGAGAATAAAAGTTTCGCCTATCGTCACCATTACCAACCTCATTCAACGCGGGCGCATATTCCCTCAGAAAGAACCAAAGACACTCTGTCGTCTGCTAGCAAGGCAAAATCGCCTGTGAAACTTTATTACGGACTTTCTTCATCGCTTTATGGTACTGAGACGATAAAAAAAGTCTTTATGATTAGAAAAAGAAAAAGCGCAATGCTTAAAAAAACTTTTTTTTTATCAGACATTTTCTAATTTTACGTCGAGCGCATATGCATCTGTCCATTGCGACGGCCCTAGCAACGGTTTGTTTGGAGCGGAGCGCCATGTTGTGACGTCATCACTTACGGGTCAATTGATTTGGTCTTGACCTAAACATACCAAACGTTGAATGATTTGTAAAACACGGGTAGCCTTGTTTTCAACTTACGCAATATTTGCGACACAAGCAACACAAAGTTTGTTAAGCGCATATATATTACGTTTTTATGTTTCTTACTTTATTCATTTTGCATGTTAGCAGTACTGTCGCTGCAAGCGAAAAACGCAAGCATGTCACGCGACGTTTGGAGAACTTTAGGTTCTGTAAGCCGCCAGCGCGAGGATCGCTGCGCTCGTGTCTCCTGTGGCTTAGGGGCCACCTAGTGTTGGGGCCCCCTATTCTAAAACTCCCTAATATATATTTGCGTTGTATGTATGTTTAGATAGCCGGAATTTAGTCTGCCTCAATTAGCGACTTGTCTATCAGCCGTAGATGGGACATTTGGCCAGTGCAGTACAACCGCTATGTGGAATTCAAGCCGTCTGCTTCCCTTGCAAGGGTTGTGGGGACGTCAGAAAGACGCCGAGCTCTGATTGGCTCTGATTGAAGGATAGTGGTTAGACGTCAAAGCAAGCCGCCTTTAGGTCTACCCACTAGCCTTCGATCAAAGTCAATCAGAGCTTGGCGTCTTTCTGACGTCCCGACAACCCTCGCAAGGGAAGCAGACGAACTTGCGCTCCGTATACACCAACTCATATTTACAAACAAATCGGAGCGCCCGGAGCGCCCCTAGTGGACGCCTCCGGCGCCGCGCATGCGCGAAGGGGGTGTGGGCAAGAAGCTCGCCGTCGCCCATAAACACACCATTGAAATGCGATGTTGTCGGCGTCAGTGTGAGTCCCCTGCCCTTTTTCGCGTTCGAATTGTTGGTTCTACGTCTTCCTGGCGATGTCTGACTATCTTGAGCGGCGTCAGCGAAATTACCGAGGCTCGTTACAGCGCAAAACTTCGCGTGAATAATGTGACATGTGGCGATTCATTCCGCGTGGACGCCGCAGAATGTACGCTAAAGCCTGATTCGCATGATGAGATTTCGCTCGAAATTTTCAGTCGCGACGCCGCTCGGGCTGCAAAAGCGTGAACCGTAGCTGAGATGGTCGACGTCAATACTGAAAATCGCAAGCGGATCAACTGAATCGGACCAACTGAATTAGGCATAACAAGTCGGTGATGGTCACTGGTAACAATGATCAACATCTCCTTGTATCTACTGTTTACATCGAGCCTGCCTACCAACCTTCAAATTTAAGTCTTCTGAGGCCTGCACTTACTTCTTATCGCAAGTACCGGGCCAACATTTGGTCTACGGACCGGCGCCGTCTAAGAGAGCAGACGACAAGCAGAAACGTTTGAAAGAGCAGACGACAGTTCGAATAATTAGGCGGCCATTTGAACTTGAAGACGCACTGAGCGTAGTCCGCAGGTAGTCCGCACAACTTGACGGTTTTCTGGCGTTCATTTTGGAACAAAACAAATAAATCTGATGACCACAAGTATCCGTGAATTCAACCCAAAGTGCTTCCCGCCCAAGCAATCGTTGTCCGACGGCGTCTGCTTTTCCCTTTTCACGGCACATATCCAGATTCTCGGACGAACCGAGCACGTGAAAACTGACTTTCAAACCTTTTTCGACACTTTTGGTACGGCCCCAGTCGCGGCGTTTTGACGAGAAGGCAGGTTTTTGTCTGGTTCCTTTCAAAACAACGCAGGAATACACGTCTGGCATGGGGACTTCTGCCCACAGCCCCAGACCGGAAGTGCGACCGACGCGCCACCACCGCGCCGTGACGTAACAGAGATGAGTTCGTGTATAACCTGGGTCTTTAACGTGCACCACGAAGTAATGATGTACGACCGCACGCCGGTACGATGCTCATCCAGATAAAAACGGGACCATAGGGATGGGGATTGAACACAGGATCCCTGGGTTCTGCAGCGCGAGCTTTCACTCCACGTATTCCGACCCGGTGTGCAGTGGCGTACCAACTTGTTTTTGAATGGGGGGGGGGGGGGGGGCAAACCAGACCCCCCCCCCCCAAGGCCGGGGGCGGTGCCCTTGGTATCCCTTGGGCGCCGCCGGCCAGTCTTTGCGAATTCCCAGGACAAAAGCTCACCCATTTTTCACAGACCCGGACAAAAGCTCACCAGGAGAAAATTTCATGTTGGTCTTAACACGTGTGCGGACAACTTAGGTGCATGCGTGCGAGACTAAAATGTAACGATAAATAAAAATCTGACAGGCGCATGGTTTGTTGCTTAGAGTAGAAACAAGTTTATTTATCGATTGGTTAGAAGCGAATGCAGTTCCCCACTAGCTCCAGCAGTCTCGGTAGATCTTGGTGTACCTGTAATCCCTGGAAAATATTTTTCACACGATTCTGCAGGCGCAGAGTGGTTTTTCGCACCCGCTTCTCTGGGGTTCACCTCTGCGGTCTTGTGTCAATGCCGTCACAACGAACGCTCGATTTTCCTGTGGGCATTCAATCAGCATCCAGACGCTTGGATGGGCGTGGCCGACAAACTTCTGGAACCCGGTATTCCATCCTTCGCAGGTGTATGTCCGGTCTTTATCTTTAAAAGTAGCGTCGTACATATTCCACTTTTTCCGGGGGAAACCCGTCGTCGCGGACACAGTCAGGCAAATTGAAGAATTCGCTCTAAGTGCCGTCGCAGAAGGAGCAGAAGCATAACGGAAGGGGCCGTTGACATACGTGCAATCAAAGTAGTCCAGCAGGTCGCCGATGTCACCGGTAGACTTTTCCCTGATGTAGGTTAGTCCTTCGGGCAAAAGCTGTGGTGGAAGGAACGCGAGCCTATCCAAAATCCCGCACAGCTTTCTAAATTGGTCATCTGTCCAAAAGGCCACACTCCCGTTCCTTGAAAACTATTTTTAAAACTTCGCAACTCAATGGTTTGTATATTACAGTTTTGCTTCTGTTTCCTTTTCACAACACCCTGAGATAATCCTTGATTTCAAATACATTTACGACACTCAATGGCGGAATGAATTTAATTTTCCTAGCCATTCACTTCAAATATTAACCTGAACCCCAAGAAAACCCATGCATTAATAATGAAGAGACATTGTGCCTAATCTTTATGTGAGCGTTTAGCATGACATAAGCACAATGAAAAAGCGATGTCGACAAAGGGTGACTTCACCTCTTCGGTCACTCATGGGTTTCAAAAACTTCGGTTCAGGAAATTTCTTGGGCAGTGGCACAAGGGTGCTCCGGCGTATACCTTGAGTCAAACAAGCTTGATCTTATCAGCTCCATAAAGTTTCAGTGACCTAAATTTTGGTCCCAAATCGTTGCTTCTCTGCCTGTTATGGCTTATCTGGCGACACCTTTGCATGGGATGGGATGCCAGTTCTCCTAAAAATGGTGCAATGCCCACCGCATCCGCTCTTTATCCCAGCCCGTGTTTCGCCCGGGGTAGCAAAAAAAAAGAAAAGAGGTGAGCTTTTGTCCGGGTTTGTGAAAAAACGGGTGAGCTTTTGTCCATTTTCCAGTCTTTGCCCATGCCCAGTGGCGGCTCTTTTAGGGGGGGCAAAACAGATGCCTTGCCCCCCACTCTGAGAACTGGGGGGGGGGGCAAGCGCCCCCCTTGCCCCCCCGGTTGGTACGCCCATGCCGGTGTGCACTAACCCACTCGGCCACCGATCCCCCTGAATATATAAAATTAATTAGTCGTTAGTGATTTATACAGCGGGAGGTTAGTCTGCTAGAAACATGGGGACATTGTTACCCACTGTTGCTGAGAAATTTAGCCAGTGCAGTACGACTGCTAGCCTGGGGTCTGTGCATCACGATGTAGTGATGCAGGACCGCACGCCGGTACGATGCCATCATGGTAACATGACATAACATGTCCTGTTACCATCACGATGAAGTCAAGCGAATGGACAAAGAGGAAACAAAAAGTGAAGATCGGTTATGGCAGCGCCCATGCACAGTTATACCCATTGCTTTAATAGAGAGTTTTAGTAGATCGTTCCGATACCTCCGATAACGATGCGATGCATGCGCGAAGGCGGCAGTGGGGTACCGGGTATCGTTATCGAAGTTATCAGAACGATCTGCTAAAACTCTCTAATGTGCAGGAACGAGCCAAAAACACAATAGTATTCGCTCTATGAGTTGCGAGTGATGTCAGTAAACCTGAGAAGATTTTCTGTCTGAATTTCCTCTGCTATTAATATATTATTCGCAGCTATTTCAATGTAAAACGAATGATTAATAATATAGAAAACATCTAGGACTACAGAACTACAAATTTAAGGTACTTTCTGGAAGAATGTTTTTAGTTATATTTATTTTCAGGCGTACATCCGGAAAATTAGGCAGCGGCAAAAGGCCACGGAGCCTGATGATGAACAGGGTTCAAGGTGCGGGTCTGCTAGGTATCAATTATACAAAAACAAATAAAAAAAAACTGCATTAAGTGACAGACACGATGAGCATCGTTGTATTTGTGACATTCTCATTGGGCTACGTTCGGGCGGAGTCCGAGTTTTCGCGGTAATGCGTCTTCTGGATAAAAAAACGAAAAGAAAAAAGCGTGTTTCGCTTTTTGTCTTTGACACCCGCTACATTTTCAACCAACGTCTTTGTTTTTTTTTATAAATTTCAGCGTCCTTGTGAGAAAACTACACTTCGGTAAAGACGCCGATTTATGCGGTTCCTTTAACAGAAGGCGTGATAAAATAATTATCATCTACAGCACACTACGTCACGTTACGTGAAAAAGCTGGTACACACACTTGCCTGAGTCCGCACGAGCGAAGCCGCAACGGCTTGCGACGTTCATCTTTTTCACGGATTGCTATGGGGACGAGGAGGTTGTAAGCGTCTTAAAACCCCGTCGCCATAGCAACGCGTAAAAGGATTAACTTCGCAAGTCGTTGCAGCCGCTCTCCGTCGGACTCAGGCTGAGTGTGTGAATCGCCTCAAGCCGTCCACACAGGAGGCTATAATGTGTCGTATCGAATCGATCGTTCACACATCTGTCGTATCTAATGAAATATTGGTTCGCCGAAAAATGTCCACATCTCCCTCGGTTGCATATTTTTGCCTCTAATTTTTACACTGGGTTTCGCTGCAGTCGGGCTTACGTACGATATTAGATATGTAATGTCATTAGGGCGCACACTTAATATTATCGCTCGAAGGTCCAGCCAGCTGTGTACGATGTCGAAGTCTCGAAACCCAATCCGAGGGCAGGTCCGTGTAATGAGAATACGGGGTTGAAGTCCGGGGCGCAGAATCGGGTATATGGATTCCGTTGCGCTCGCGATGGAAACTCATTTCGACTCGCCCAGTTTCGATAATGTCGCAAGGTTGGACGCTAACCGTGGTCCGACGCCAACGGAAACTTTAACGACCCGTTTCTTTTCAGCGCCACCGACCTCTTGATTAGTTTCCTTTCCTTCTGTTCGTGAAAGCGCCGCCTCGGTCGGTAACTTTCCTTGATATCGTTTTCTCGTTTTCCACTTAGAAGAGTAATTTGCCTTTAATGGCCCGCATAAACCTAAAATGAAGAAAATAAGGGATGTCAAAAAGAAGGAAAAGAAAATACAACTCCGAAACTTTGAGCAAATTGTTTTATTACGTATTCCCCTGTCAGGTGGAGAATAAACGTAATAACTTTGACTACATTTTTTATTGCAGAAATTTTGGAGCTACGTTGGACGAGCCGAGTGATGGTTCTGACTTTTGAAAATCTCCCAACCTAGCTCTAGCGCTTCCTTACTCCGCAAAAAACACCGGAAATAGTGTTTTGTCAAATAAACCTTAATATTCTCTCTCTCTCTCTCCTCTCTTTCCTCCCCGAAGGATCATGTCGAATATGCCATTGCTAACTCTCCAATATTGTAGAAATTTGTGCGGTAATTTGTTTACCTGCTCTCAATTCGATTTCGGGGTGGGGGAGGGAGCGAAGGGATGGGGGAGGGGGGGGGCAAACACAGCCGTTGTGTGTTCCAATTCGAGACGTGTGGCGCGTATACATATTGATCGATTATGTATACATACGCGCTTATCTAGAATGATGGCATCTTAGTCAATCCTGACGCAGACGGGCATCGAGGCAGTCTATCCACAACATCGCTTATTTTCTCTTTTTCTCCTTAGGTACCCTATAGCTGCTGATGGGCGCGTGTGGGAAGCAAGAAATAATGCTTCCGGAGCATGCATTCCGCACCACCGGTTGCGAACGATCGTTCTTGGCAGACGCGATAAGGAGAGCGTCGGAGCATTCGCCGCGAACAACGCGCGCTCAAATATGGCGTCCGATGAACACATGCCGCCGACTGCGCATGAATGGATTCGATAAACTGGGGTTGGTTATAATACGGCGTTCGATAAAACGAGCTTCTCGAAACCGCATGTCTCCGCATTGTCACATCAACCAGCTCGCCTGTTTACTTACTCTTTCTTCAACCACTGACTGATTTAACTATAGCTCCTTCCATAGCTCATAGTCGGTTGAAACTCGGCCTGTTCAAAGCGTGGGTATCGCTTCGAAGTTCGTAGCGTAACACTCTTTTACTACGTGTTTCACCCAGCAGCCGACGTTATAAGACATGATGGAGCCAATCAAGGAACGTCCAAAGTGCTTCGTCATGGCGCTTATTGCCTCTGTGTGATTGCTATCACTGGATAAACCAATCAGGCGCAGTGAATGTGCTCTGAAAAAGGCTCGTTCACACAGTTGCGCCGACCGCGTTGCGCCGCGTTGCGTCGTGCTGCAGCACAGCGCCTCCCCATTGGCTCGTCGCGAGGGTCGCCATAGCAAACAGCTTGACGCAAGCAGTCTTGACGCAGTCAAACGCAGGTGTCTGAACCGACCTTTACTCCTGTACTCAGTGCCCCAACACTCGCGAGTTGGCGACGTTGGGTCGTTCTTCTTTCCCTGCAGACCCATCGCTCGCCGACGGATGATACGGAGGCTGCCGTTGAACTTTCTCCGGGTGACGGGCATTCTCAACGGTTTCGAGTCCTTTTTAACCGCATTCTTAGAGCTCCTGTTTTATACTGACGACGGGGCGAGCGCCGAGCACCTTACTATCGCTTCACAGTCAACGAGAAAGCGCTATTCGTGAACAAGGGACCACACCCTGCATTTCTTGGGCTGTCACTAACTACAGACATTTTCATTATTATTATTATTATTATTATTATTATTATTATTATTATTAATACGTTTGCATTAGTACCCACACTACAGGGAAAAGCTGACGGCGTCCGTCTCTGGACAAAACAGTGGAAAGGGAAGCGCGCCGCGTAGAGAGGAGCGAGAGTAGCGAAGGACACAGGCGAGAGGGAGGTGACGTCACGGGGCGGAAGCCAATGCGGATGCTGGGACGCGTCTGAACTTGCAGGTGTGCGGGGCGCGTATATGCCTTGGTTTGTGCTACAAAATGGAGTGTGAACCAAGTACTAGCGCTGGTTCAAGTAGATGGCAAAAGAAGACGAATTGTGAATGAAGGAGAAGGGTTGCCGAAACCGGTGAACAGCGAAAGCAGCGTCAGGTAGCATATGCCGCTGCTAAGCGTGCAAGGCGGTCGAACGAGTCAGAGGAGCGTAAGCAGCGCCCAGCTCGGCTGGCCGAAATGCGGCATAAGAAGCGGCAAGCCGACGCGGGTCTGCGTGGAAAAAATTAAAGGAAGATCCATTGGTGGATTCTTAGGGAATGCGTTAGCAGGGCCCTTGGGAAACTCCACACACGTCCCTCCTTGGGAAACACTAACACTGACCCCGTAACGAAGCCAAAAAGATGCAGCAAGAAATGGAGCCGGGAAGCAAAAGAGAAAGCCAAAACAGAAAAGTGAAGGGGTCAGCGTTAACGTTTCCCAAAGGCGGACGTGTCTGGCGTTTCCCAAGTGCCATGCTAACGGATTCCCTGAGAATCCACCAATGGATCTTCCTTTTTTTCTGTCCATCCCTATTTCATCTTCTATTCAGACCTTTCAGGGTTCGCGCATTTACTCATACGCCAACAAAGCCCCTATCTTCCGATCCCTGCAGAGTTATTTTCACTGCCTTCGACGACGCAACCGATATACAGTATTGCATCTTTTGGTTCACGCCGCCTAGTCCTCCATCCAAGCTCCCCCATGCTCGAATTAGACGCAGAGAAACAATATAGATAAACCTAAATCGCTCGGACAATAGCGCCATGAGAAGGAAAATTAAACAAACGATACACAATAGGCGAATGCAGTCAAATTCGGTTCGTGCTTTCGATACCGTCGGCTGCAGGCGATTAACAAAGAAGTCAAAAACCTAACGCGGGAACATCTCGGTCGACTCACAATGCACCGACGAGTCGTCACACCTGCTTCGTTGGAGTCTCGGAGTGACACAAGACGGAGGGGCACTTTGGTTTCGATTACTCGGGGAGGTGTCAACGTCGACGGAGCTGTCACCGAGCGTCACTGGTTCCAGATAAAATATGCGCGAGAGTCTGACCGGCCAACTTCGACAGGTTTAGTGATCCTGATAGTTCAATTGCCGAAACCATATTTAATGCAGCGTGTACGAACCCGTTTTAGGCTAAAACTTTAAAAAGTGACAAACGAAAAAAAAAAAAAAAACAGGAGTGAATTTATAGGATCAGTGAAGGCAATATTTGAGGGAGATAGCGTCTCAGTCTACTCCAGTTTTAAATAAAGATAGATCAGTCAAACATTCTACGTTGGAATCCTAGTTACAAGTGCGTGTTTTTAGACTTTTCGAGACACGGGGGAAGGCTGTACCGTTGGGTTGAATGGGAAGGAAGTTTTAGCAAAATAGTGTTATCCTGATACCGTACCCATTGTGACATTAGGAAAAAAGAAGAGAAAAATATGGTGAAGGGTTGCAACCGTGTAATAAACGATGGAGTTAACCATCCCACAGAGCTCGTTTTCTGCGCCGGGGAAGGAAAGGAAGTTCATGAAATCAAACAGGATAAAGAAGGGGCGAGGAAGTCAAAATATGGTAAATAAAGAGAGGAAGGATTCTTGTACAATTTTCTGCTTCTGCCCGCTGTGTCGCCACTGTTCACACTAAACGCCCCCCCCCCCCCCCTTCCCTGACCTCTTTTTTACATTCCTTGGAAGTGGATGAGAGGCCGAAGGGTGTCCGAACAGTACAACGCGTAAAGTCTCGTCTCGATCCACTCGTAATCGACGCCCGAGAGTGGCGCAGACTCGAATCTGCCGAGTCCCCGGATTTTTGGCCGCGGGTGTACCGAGGCCAGCCAGTCGCCCTCGCGGCAGGGTTGGCCAACGCTCTCCCGCGGCTGCAAGCGCGGGTAACCGCGAGCCACGTTTGCGCCGCCGACTCCCCCTCGGCGAGACAATAACACGGAGAGCTCCGACCTCCTCGCGCCACGCACAACGGAGGCGCCGGACTCTTTAAAAGCAGCCCCTCCTGCCGGGCAGGCCAGACAGGCGCCGGGATCAGGTTGCAAGAAAAGCGGGCGCTGTTTATTCTGCATCTGCCGGCCCGACGATTTAGTTGCCGCGTATACCGCCACCCCGGATAATACGCACGCACGCCCCCCCCCCCCCCCCCCCTTAACCGGAGCTCAGCAGCGTGGCGCCCACGAGCGAAAACGACGACGACGCAGTCTGGGGATCGGGCAGCAGCGGGGCTGCGTAGCGTCGCCGATATTAAAGTGTCGGGGTGCGGTCATGAAATGCCCGATGTGTATATTGGTACTTTGGGAGAGTTCCTCCGCGGAATGCTACAATATCCTTACGCGTGATTCTTTTGTATGCGCTAGTCTGCGTATATGGGTGCGCGCGACTTTCTTTGTTTTTACGGTTGGGGCGTCTGTCCGCAGACAAGCTGAGGCGCATCTGGTTACAATGCGTGGGAAAGAAAAAAAAAACGCAGCAACTTTAAGCTGCCTGACAGCCGACAGTGGAGACTTCGTCCGTGGAGGGATATTCTAGCCTTTCTATTAACCAAATCCCAAAATGTGAAAAAAAAAAAGCACTTGAATAATTATTCAACTGACGGCGCCATTTCATTTTTTCTATCTTCTCTGGCCCGAACCCAATGTCCCGCGCCATCAATCGTGTCTACATGCCTGTGCACTTGTGTGTGTGTATGTGTGTGTACGTTTTTGTTTTCCATCCTGTATTTCTTTATTCTTCCCCTTCGACGAGTTATTTCGTCAAACCGTAAAAAGGATGCACTATTCGTCGCTCAGTCTCCCATAGTTTCGCACGGAAACAATGCATCGCCCCTTCCTTATTACACCACCGCTATGCATTGAGTCCACCAAATGAAAAACGGGGATCAGCGAGGATCTAGTGCAAGGTAGAGATATCCATGTACAAACATAGAAGAAAAGTAGCCCGCAGATAGCCGACCCCGATATTTTTCGCGTTTGCACTATCTAAGCTGAGATTATACATTCCATACCAATCATATTTCAATATCTAGTTTTCGAGTACCTCCTTGTCTCGTTCCGTCCCGATTCCGGTTATCAGGACAATTCACGCGGCTCGAATGCGTCTTGTACCTTGACAGACAAGACAATTCTAACTTTTCTAAAGTACTTTTACGTTGTTTTTTTTTTTTTGTGAAGAGTTGTGTAAAGATTGATAACGTAGTACCATAAAAAAATCAGCAGAACCCATCCTTTGGGAATGATTATCTACGTTAATGCGAATAGCATCAAACGGTGCGAAGTTATGCGCGTTCGACAGGTGGCCGGCACACTCTAGATACGCCAGCCCACTCTTGAGGCGATTCTAAATTTGTTGACACTTTCACAGCCCTGCGCACGATCTCCGCAGCCCAGCACGTGCGTTTGTGTCACTTAGGAAGGCGAGCAAAGCACGCGCCATACGCACAAACACTCAAAATGGTACCGACCAGACTTTCTGGCGTCTCAGCTAGTCTCAACCAACGGTATTTAAACGGTTGTTTATATCTTTACCATAGGACGCGCTTTACAGCGCTGTCACATACGTGTGCGCGCATTCATGCACGAGGGCTGTTCCGCTCGTGAGGCTGAGCACGGCCGCTACATCACCCTCTCCTGAGCGCGGGAGAGGGTGAGCTAGCGGCCGTGCTCAGCCTCACGAGAGCGGAATGAGCCCTCGTGCATGGAACGCGCGCGCACCGGTAGCTGTGACAGCGCCTGTAAAGCGCGTCCTATGGTAAAGATATAAACAACCGTTTAGAGTGCGTTGAATGACTGCCTTCATAGCTCTGTGGCTAGCGCGTCTGCCTCGCTGATCAAAGGGTCAACGGTTCGAACCCCAGCCGGCGCCGGTCTTTTTTATTTATTTATCGACCCGCGGCGTAAGAGGTTAGATAGCCAGATATATACATAGACGAAAAGTGCGTGAAGTATCCAAAGAATGCTATTCGCATTAAAAATAAAAATAATTATGGACATATTTTTTTTGTGATGCAATTATTGCCGATGCATTCATCCGGAACAGTTTTGTATTCCCTGATATTTCTTTTTAGACAACGCCGCATTTCATGATGCTTGCCCACGAGCCTTCTGCCACCTGAGAATGTCGCATTCCCGCGACTGCGAGGCGACCGCACTTTGAAAACTTGCACCCTGCGGCGAGCTGTCGGAGAGTGATGGGTGGTCGTTTAATGTGCTCTCAGCTCCTGACGGAATGTTTATTTGTCCGCCAAAAACGGAGGCTCTTCTTTCCTTGAGTGCGCACTTTACGAGGCGAGCTCGCTGTTTCGAGATGAGCTCAAATGAAACACGGGGAGAGGAAATGAAATGTCGAGGCGAGCTCCGGGGGCGTTCTGGGGGTGTCTTTAAATCGCACTCCCAGACCGCCACCTTACGATTCAATACAGCGCCTATGCGATGGGCAATGAATGGCACACGATAGGCACATTCATAAAGCGCCCAAAAGAAAAATACAAAAAGAACCACACGATGTTAATTTTATATTCAGGTTATATTATATTGAAATAAAAAATTTAAAGATAACACAACTTTCTAGCCCTGCAAGAAAAGAAAATCCGCCCGCCTCCTGTAATTATGTGTGCTCCCTTTTTTTTTTTTTATTTCAAAAAGTACGCGAAACATCGCCGAACCTCATTCTGCGCCCAAATGCAGCCGTAGCAGTCCGAACTTGATGCCAAAGTTTCAGAACTAGCCCTTATTGGCGACGTGCGCGACCGAAAGCGTCGCTGTGGTCGGCCTTCCACGATTGGCTGAACGCTAACTATGACGTCAGAAAAGGATTTATCATCGACGGAAACAAGAGGAATGAAAGAACTTTAATTTTGACGGTGTTGGCAGTCTTCCCTTTGAGAGCGCAATGATTTCAAGCTTCCACCATGCTATTTAGAAACACCATCGAACTTGTTGTTCGCAAGGTAATGACGTCACAAGGGGGAACCACAGGACGGCGCCACCAAAACATCTCGCCGCTAATAGCATTCAAAAGTTAGAAGTGCTTGTCCGAAAATTTTAATGGGAATATAGAGACCGTTCTTGGTAACCGGCGCCATTCAACTCGATGTATTCGAGAGATCTGTCAGCCATAGAAAATTTCAGAATGTAAATTGCAACTTTTTTTTTGATGAGATAACGTTAAGTTCTGAAGCTTTAGCATCTGGTACGGACTAGCTAGCGCTACATTTGACCGGAGAATGAAGGTATAGAGATTCATAGTTTGTTTTGTTGTAACAGAAAAAAAATAATTTTTACACCTAGTCCTAAACACAGCGTCTAGCTTATTTGAACACGAACGCTCTTATAGTATACGTCAAGACCCTCACCACCAAAAAAGAAACACCTCCTCTCCACTAGGTCACCGAAAACCGGACACTCGGACAGCAACAAGGTGTGTAGTTGGGCTAGCTGGTTGGTCATGTTGAAATGCTATTAAAACATTGCAAAAAAAGACCGAGGAACATGCATGTGGAAGGAGAACACAGACACAGCGCTGACAACTGAAAAATTTACTTGTGCATGGTACAGCAAATGAGCAATACAAGAACCGGGTAACACATCCCTCCCCCATCACGCCGACACACGCCTACACGTACTTGCCCAACTTCCTAATAAAATCAACCTCGTCACTCGTCAAGGCTATGGATGGAGCGCTTTGGCTATGTTCACACTACAGACGCAACGCGCCGATCTTCATAACACACGCAACCTAGCTGAGCACAATCAAACGGAATGTATTCGTTCAGACCACGATTGCTTCTAGTCCGAACGAAATCATTCCGCTTCTTGCGCTTACATTTGCGTGTGTTATGAAAGATCGGCGCGTTGCGTCCGTTGTGCGAACGTAGCATTACACACACGCCCCCGTAATAGCTATAGTAATAAAAAAGGCCTCGTCAATTTCCCTGGCAGAATTGCTCCCATGCCGCGCTATAATCCTAATGTCGTCAAATAACGGCGGATATGTACACCTATCACAATGGACCGCGAGTTGACCAGACGGGGAGGAGCGCAAGGAAAGAGAGTGTTCCCTCGCCCGGACATTAACCCACCCACCCGTCTGTCCAACGTACACTCTGCTACAGGACGTGGGGATCAGGTATTACACCGCCCCACAGGCGCAGACGACATACCGGTTGCGGCAGTTGACCTCACATTGCGCTCCCGGGCTTCGACCTCGATTAATAGCTGAACACAGTCGCGACTCCTCCGATGGTGCCGAAAACACTACGGGTACGTTGTACCTACTGGCAACGTTCTTAATACCATGGGACACCTTGTGAACATACGGAAAGACCACAGGTCTCGACCACTCGTCCTCCGTCCTTTTTTGCGCTGTTTTAATACCATTTCAACACTCATACAAATCCGAATGATTCCTGCTGCCCCCTCCTTTCACACAGAATCACGGAGAAAAGCTCACCGCAGAAAAGCTCACCGCCAAACCGGCGGATGCGGAGAAAACTTCACCGGCCTTTGAACGGATGCGGAGAAAAGCTCACCTGTCTGTGTCTTTCTTTTCATATGGAGGCTGTCGCATCATGCGTAACATACATCATATTATTATCATTAAAATTTGTCAGTTTTGTAGAAAAGAAAATGTCCTTATTTGTAATATTTGTGAAGCTTATTGGGTATATTGCTCCCAAATGAATAATTGCGGGCGAATGTTTCCTTTGGTTTACTTTCTAGGCAACGAAAGCCTAAGTGAAAACTTCATGGACTTGAAAAACAGGAAAACTCCGAAAACTTATTAATGTCTGCCTAAAACCTAAAAACACAACTGTAAATGCCGAAAATCCGAAATTGCATGCGGAACAGGGTGGTGCCTGAAATTTCTTTGAAGCTTTTGTTAACGTTTGAAAACAGAATAGAACGGTCAGTATGATATCGAGATTGTTTTCTTCCACGGACATGCACGTTTTCTAGCCGTTCGCGCTGGTTCTTCCACGCGTTGCCCTTGTGTGATACTGCCGTTCTACGGCGAAACACCCATGACCTTCAGAGCCGAACAGTCGCCGTTGTTACTCGTGACCTATGCAAGAACTAGTCTTCTGTAAGGTAGCGAATTGGGCGAATTAAAAAACGCTATACATGATGAAAACAGCTCAAACGACGAAGATGGAGTGAAGACAACAAACACGACAGGACGAGGCTGTTCTCGAAACTATAACGTTTTATTGGTAAAAGAAACAAAGAAAACAGAGTAGCCGACATTGATTACATCAACAAACACCTACTCATCTATCAGGCACCACACAATCTTCAGAGCTGAAACGGTTCACTCACGGCTATTCATATTAGCTTTCAGAAAACAAACCTCTTTATCCGACAGAGCTACCGACGGCGCATTGTGAAGTTGTCAATAAATTGTCTTTTTTACGGGTGTCTCATGTTCTGATTTTATGCTTGGGACCTGATTAATAGACAGAAAGGTTGATTACTAATTTCTGAGGAATTTGCAAATATGCTCAATATACTTCACTCTAAAAAAGCCCATGTGTCTACTTTCCCGCACAACACTCGGAGAGTCAATCACTCGCAACTTACGTAGGCAGCTCAGCGAATGACGATGCCGAAACATAATTTTAGACCAAAAAACGCAGTTTGAGTTGTGACATTAAGCAATGCAAGCGTGACGTTTTGCATTGATTAATGTCACAACTCGCGCTGCGTTTTTTTTTGTTTTTTTTTTGTCTAAACATATGTTTTGGCATTGTCATTCACTGAGCTGCCTCTGTAAGTTGCGGTGATTGGTTCTCCGAGTGTTGTGCGGGAAAGTAGACGCACGGGCTTTTCTTAGAGTGTTCTAGAATATTACAAAAAAGAGGACAATCTTTTTCAATGAAGTGACGAATTCTAATCGTGTTCAGCTTGCCACGTATGACGCACAATCCGCTAAGCTAAGAAAAAGTAAAAATTTCGGTGAGCTTTTCTCCGCATCTGCCGGTTTTACGGTGAGCTTTTCTCCGGTGAACTTTTCTCCGCCACCCTTTCACACCAACCACCCTCCCTGACGACCTTGTTTGAGGGCTGACCAGCCACACGCGATAACAGGCAACTCAAGCACAACCACTACTAGTCTTGGAAAACCCACAAAACAAGACCTTAGAGACACAGAAAAAAAAACGCTTTATATCATTACTGAATCCTAAGACGGTGTGCTTACACAGTCGCCAGAGGTCAAAATACGCATGGTTTCCTCAGAACTCTCCTACCATTTTCTTTCTCTTTGTGCCAAAACCTGGGTAATCTCCACTCAGGCTGAGTGCCAATACACTCTACAACATGTTTAGAGATTTCCGAGTACTGAGCCTCTTCAACTGCACTTTTATGTTCCAGAAGCCTATTATATAAACAACGTCGAGTTTTTCCAACATAAGACAACCCACACCGCAACGGAATGTCGTACACCACTCCTACCTGACAAGTTACATCTGGGTTTCTATGTCTTCTTCTGGCACCCTGAGGACCACCGGAAAGGGGGTTAACCTTTCTGACTTGTGCTGACTGCTGAGCTTTGAAAACTAAATTTACACCGAACCTCTTTGCCACTGATTTAAGGTTGTGAGAGATTCCATGGTAGTAAGGTACACAGACAGCGTTCTTCACAACCGGTTTTTCCACAGGAGCCGAACTAAACTCTTAACACCTTGAGCACAAGTCTAAAAATTACACCCTGATGATAGCCCGCTTCCAAAAGACGCAACGTCGGAGTGTCCAGTTTTTGGTGACCTAGTGGAGAGGAGGTGTTCCTTGTTTGGTGGCGAAGGTCTTGACGTATATATAAGAGCGTTCGTGTTCAAATAAACTAGAAGCTGTGTATGAGACTTGGTGGTTTTTGTTTGTTTTTTGTTGTTTGGTTCCATGCCTCCGGTTACTATGGAAGTTCTTCACCAGCTCGCCTGTGCTAATAATAAGTTCAAACGGCTCGCACAATTTCTTCAATATCGATGCTGCGCTCTTGGCTCCAAACGTCCATAATCGTGAGACACAGTGGAGTAGCCAGGGGGGGGGGGCTTATTGGGCTTCAGCAACCCCCCCTCCCTCCCCTGAAATCCAGCCGACCCTATAAGATACACATGCATTTTGAACCCCCTCCACCTCCCCCTCCGCCCCAAGTCATGGACATCCCATCCACCTCAGCCCCCCCCCCCCCCCATAAAAAAAAATAAGAAAAAAACAATTTGGCTACGCCTTTGGTGAGATACACTGCAAAGTTTACGTTTGATATCCGATTCCTCGACTTGTTATTCAGCGCAGAAGAAAACGATAGAATTGTAGAGACTCCTGAACACTGACGTGGGGTGGAAAGCATTTGTATTTAGAAGCATTATCTGCACTTCTTGAAGATAACAGAAAAAGTCGAGGCTCTGTTGATACTTAGCAGGAACGCCATTCCAGCGCGTGCTTTTTTTTTTATATTATTATAAACTGCCAATGAATGGACCTTGTCGCAACTCCAGGGGAGACAGCGCCATCCATCGGAAAAGACGTGAAGGAGAGAAGCGGAGAACTGCCGCCTGTCCAAGCGTACGGCGAAAACTGTTGCGCCTGGCGGCCGAAATGAAAACGGAGTATAAAGGAGCTTACTATACGCACGAGTCTGGAGTTGCGCATGGCAGTGAACATGTTTGTACCGGGACGTGTGCGGCTTCATCGCCGGAGTCAAAGAAAGAAAATTGGTTTCTTTTTCTTCCCGACGAACGCCGGTGTCCACCACCCGACGACTGCAGCAGTCCGGATTAAGACTTTTTCGCCCGAGACTGTGGACCTTCTGATCAAGATTCAAGAGCGCCAAGTGATCGTTGCACAGTCCAAGGCATCCGGGGCGCCGTGGTCTGGGGTGACTCGCGTCTATATCGGGTGTTTCAGCGAACATTACTATCAAAAGGGGAGAAAAAAACTATTTTCGGTAACAAACTACGAGCCACGGGGGACGTCACGGATTGCAGAAAACACACTAATTACCTAAAAACATCAGCTAAAATTTACTGTCTAACTTTTAAATTGGAGAAACTAAACATGTGGTTCTAATTAATAAAACTGCCGAGCTTGGAAAATTTTGTTGGAACCATATCGCTAAAAACCTCAAAACATAGCGAAATGAAAAAAAAATAAAAAAAAATAAAAAACGGGGGACATTACACAGAGTCTCAAACCTAGCTATGGGTTTATTTGCCAGCCACACGTTAAATAGCTTTCCCTTCTCGCCACTTGTGTACACCATTTCCTTCATAAAAAGGGGAGCCGAAGCGATGAATCCTAACACATCCCGCCAATTAACACCTGGATGTGATGTGTCCCCTGTTTTTCTGTTTTCCTCAGTCTCGAGGTTTTCAAAGATGAACTGCTACCAGCTCGCCTGTTGTTTCATAATTTTATCATGGAACCATATGTTTATTTGACAACTTAAAACGTTAACAAGTAACTTTTAGTTAATTCTTTAGCTAATTAGTATCTCCTTTGCCATCCCTGACGTGCACCGTGGCTGGCAGTTTGTTCCCGAAAATATTTTCTTTTTTTCCCAACCCCCGTTTAGTGCTCGGAATTCTTGAAAGTGTTTCGCAGAAACAGCCGGTCTACTCCAAGCAGCGACAATGGGAGGAGGACCAACCCGAGGCCTGTCGGAATCGTCCGTCCCCCGGAGCCGCAGTTTTCGGACGGGGAAGGGACCCCGTGCGGGAGGCGCGTGGTTCACGCGTCAGGCTGGGCTGCCGCCGAGATAGCTGTCAAGTGCTCGTGGGTGGCGGGTCATCTGGAAGATCTCGCGACCCCCAAGGTAACAAACGGCGCCCCGATAGCGCTCCTCGTGCCCTGGCCGCACGTCGATCGAACCCCGCGCACATCCCCCGCGTGCCTGCCGCAGCCTGATCGACAGCAGACTTATGGGAGGCGGCCTGGCCGTGGATTTGAGAGCAGCCGCCCGGTCAGCGCAGCTCGCGACGCGGGACGGCAGGTCGCAGGGACTCGTCGCGACTGCGTTGTCTTTCCCCGAGGAGGGTGCGTGACTTAAAGCGCGACCTTATCCAAGTCCCCCACCCCTACCCTAAGAAAGCACACTGGCCGAACTAATAATGTAACTTTTAGTATGTTACGAGCACGAGGTACGCGTAAAAGTGAGATGCCAGTCGAACCTGTTCGTCGCAACTTCGGTACGCTCCTCTCCCTTGAACTACTGTCAATTGCTTTGAGGTACAACAACTAAAATTAATTTATATGTAACGTGTCATATGATTTTTATACAGACCCCCTTTTTGAGAGGCTAGGGTTATTAAATGTGCATCAACATTATGACTTTAAACTCAGCGTTAAGTACAAAAAAATAGTACCACATGGTAAATAGGTGCTTATTATCTTTAGCATCATTAAGACAAGGTAACATATTCCAGACGTCATCGGGACGTTTCGTTAGTAGACACGTCACGCAAGAGCTATGGTCTTCTAATGATTAAAAGGACTTTGCCTTCTCTATCAGAGGCATTTATGCATTCAAATATATATATATATATATATAACCTTGGACAATGCACAAGCTTCGCGATTATTTTCTTTCGATATAAACAATTGCCACTGTTGTTTATTACTTCAATATTTTTTTTATGGAAGTGTTTTGTATTATATTAGTCCTTGTGTTCAATCTCAAAATTATTATATAGTTAGTTTTGCCATAGTATTGTGTTATATATGCATACTTGCTTGTGTTTTGCGTGTGTATTACATGTGTATTTTTTTTATTTATTTTGTTCTTTCACCACTGCTGAGTGCCTGTAAAGAGGGGGAGGCCACTGCCACGCTGGCTAACCGTCAGGGTGGATTGAGGCCAAGTCAGGCGGAACTGCCAAGCGTGGGGGCCAGGCCGACGACATCAAAAGGGCCGAGATTAGTGACAAGCCCAGGGTGTGTGGAAAGGCTGGGTGTTGTGAGCAGCCCGAGGGAGGCGAAAGGGTCGAGGGACGGGGATTGGATTAGAGCGAGGGAGGGGTCACGTGCGTCCGTAATGCTGTCCGCAGTCGCTGACGATCATTGGGAAGCAGGCCGATAGATGGCGCGCCCTGTTTTGTCTCTTTTTTTAAGTGTGCAGTGTCTGTTTTTGCTTGCTTTATTAATGCAGAAGGCATTTTAGCGTAAGCAAAGTTCGCGTAGCCATAGGCGTAACCATACTGTGACGTCGTCAAGTGAATTTAGTAGGCTAACGGACTGGTAAATCTGAAGGGCTTGCTAAATTTCGATAGGACACCACTATTTCATTTTATTTATTTATGGGTCACATAGTCACGTGGTTGGTGCCTCTATGAGTCATGTGGTTACTGGCTCATGTGGCACCTTAGTGCCAGATGAGCTAGTTTGTACAGTACCACACCTTACTGAGACAGAAGAAAATACCATCTATGTTGCGGGCGATGTGAAACAATTATAAAAGGAAGGGTTTTGAGCAGAGATCGCGGCCGTCCTCCTGCCGGGACTTGTTTGCAACCTGCCGATTGCAAGGAACATTTATGAAAACAGGCGTTAGCAAATTAGGCTTTCGTGGTTGATTAACACTAAGTTATTTCTGTCCCCTTGCAGAATGCAATAATATAGCAGCCGATCTGCATTTTGCCTCCTTTCATGAAAGGCGCGAGTCGGGCTACACTGCACCAAACGCCGAGGAGACGTCGACGAAAAGCGCCGTGTGTTGTTTGGCGACCTTCCACTCTTCCCTTCTGTGGAAAATGCGCCCGCCAAATGCCGTGATTACGCCCGCTGAAACGCCCGTAAATTCGTCGAGCATACGCCCTATGTGGGTCGGCCTTTAGCGCTTCCCAAAGGGGGACGTGTATGGTGTTTCCCAAGGGTCATGCTAACGCATTCCTAAAGGATCCACAATAGATCTCCCTTTAATATTTTTTTTTGTCGGGCGTAACATTACTCGGTAACCTGCATATCTAAATCCGTGAATTTGCGCTTGAAATTTCCGAAATGACGCGATTTTAAACCGAGTTTGCACGCCAGCTGGATGTTCGGTACTGCCCACTCGGCGGAGCAGACGACGCGCGGAGTGAAAGAGGAGAGAGGCAATTTTCTCTTTCCGCTCTGCCTAGGATCCGGACACAAGTGGAATAAAAGTTGGCCCATTCTCGACGAATTTACGCGCGTTTCAGCCGGCGCAATCATGGCATTTGGCGGGCGCTTTTTTCACAGACGGGAAGAGTGGAAGGTCGCCGAACCACACACGGCGCTTTTCGTTGTCGTCTCTTCCGCATTTGGTGCACAAAAGCGCGAGTCGGGCCGACTCGCGCTTTCATGAAACGAGGCAAAAATTTTAATCGGCTGCTATATTATCGCTTTCTGCCAGGGGACAGAAATAACTGAATGTTAATCAGCAACGAAAGCCTAATTTGCTAGCGCTTGTCTCAAAAATGTACCTTGCAATCACCACGTTGCTATCAAGTCCCGGCAGGAGGACGGCCGCGGTCTCACTCTAAAAAAGCCCGTGCGTCTGCTTTCCGCACAACACTCGGAGAGCCAATCACCGCAACTTACGTAGGCAGCTCAGCGAATGACGATGTCGAAACATATGTTCAGACCAAAAAACGCAGTTTTAGTTGTGAGATTAAGCAATGCAAGCGTGACGTTTTGCATTGCTTAATGTCACAACTCAGACTACGTTTTTTGGTTTAAATATATGTTTCGGCATCGTCATTCACTGAGCTGCCCCCGTAAGTTGCGCTGATTGGCTCTGCGAGTGTTGTGCGGAAAGCAGACGCACGGGCTTTTAGAGTGTGGGCCAGCCAATGTGTGTGTAGGCGTTGAAGGTGGAAATTGTGGTATGCGCACAAGGCGAAGGCAAGCCAATCCTCAAGCAACTTACGGCTGTTAACTCGCGAGCTGATTGGCCGGCACTGCGCCGTACGTCTCCGGATACGCCACGCCGAAATATGCCGGAGTGCCGAGATCTGTCTCGGTCAAATCGCCGAATACGCGCGTATTTACGCCAACCTTGAGGCGTTGAGGAAGCGCTCGTGCTGACGCCCGCCATACGCCGGAATTACGTCCGCCAAAACACCCGTAAATACGTCCAAAATACGCCCTATGTGGTTCCGCCTTAAACGGATTGCGTGCTTTGTCGCGGATTTAGGCCGATAATCAATAACCTAAAAAGAGAAAAAATGAATAAGGGTGAAAAACAATCGACAAGGTACATACGCGCTGAAGATACTTTTTTTCCTCTGTTGCTTGAGTTTACGTGTAGTACGCACTGTGAAGAACCGGTGGCTTTGAATACAATAGCGTAACCTTGCTTTAGAGAGTGGCATGGTAGCTGTCAATACGCCCAGCGTCGCCGCAAGCAAAGACGACGACGCACTGGCACGAGCCCGGCGGCACGTGGATTAGACAGAACGTTTTCACCTAAGCTCGGAGTCGGTCGAAACTTCTCTTCCGTCCTCAACTTTGAACGCGCTACAGCACCATGTTTGCGTTCTCCAGTGAAGAGAGGAAGTACGATTGAGCCACATCACATGTGAAGTAGAAAGCGATGAGAGCGACCTAGATTTGCAAACTATTTAAAGAGAACATTCTTTCCATTCTCTTACCCGCAGGAGGGTAAGCCAAATTCAAGGACTTGGCCTTAACTAGCTCAAGCGTCACAATTGTGGATCTTTTTGTGAGGTGGAGCATAGGTCAAGGTTGTTTCCTCTTTAAACCGGAGATCGTACATAACAGTATTTTGTCCTGTAAAACCGCATCAATGAGGATATAGGTGAATAACTCCAAGTTCTATTCATGTTGCTTGTTTCTTGTATTCAAAGCTGAGCTCATATGTGAATTGTTTGGATATTAGGATGTAAGTAACATGTCCTTGTCTTGTACCCCAACAGGAGTTCCAAAGCGTGCACATACAGCTAGGAGGCTAAAGAAATAACAGCTACAAAAATTATGCTTTATTTATTTTCTACGTCATTGACTGATTCGTGCGCTTGTTCTTTTCTAGTTACTGCCTTCCACCATTTCCATTTCACTCTATGCCTCAAGGTTTTGCTTAGAGGTTAGAGGACCTTGCTTAGAAGTACCTTGCGCAGTCGCTACCATGAGAGAGAAGAAAAGTTCTTTAAACGCACGAGAACAAAATATAAAGGGTAAAGAAAGCACGACTCTTGTTCAATTCAACCTTTATGCTATAAAAGCGACTGAATAGTGCACGTGTCATCCAGACCACTCTGCGTTCTTGCTGCTGAAACATCACGTCTCATGCATCCTTGGTCCCTCACATGTGAGGTAGGCCTCCAATTTGAGCTTTTATATTGTTTGACTCAGGGCTAGCATTGTTCAAGTTACTGAGTTCTCCGCTTATAGGAGTTATACGCATTATTATTGCATACGCAAAGGCTTAGTTGTGTTGGTTGTGTAGATGTTAAAGGAGCGGTGCAGGCGGTGCAACGATGTTTGTAATATCATTAAATTCCGTCTAGAATTAATCTTTGACGTTCATAACCTACAAAACGTGCATTAGTCTTTTTCTCTCCATGCCGTGGCATGTCTCCAGAAAACTGGATAAAACAAGCAGGGTTCACCCGCTCAAATCCTAGCCAGATCAAGCACCAGTGTTCATATCATCCACGCACTGAGATTGGCAATGTACAGTTCACGTGCTGAGTTTAGATATTTTTAGGAGTCAGAGATTTCCGCCATGACAGTTATTGGGAACGAGACACTTCCCCAATGCTCGCCTAATAATTGATCATCACGAGACGAAATTGAGAGAGATAGAAAACTTGCGAAAGAGGAAATACTAACGTGTATTTCATCGCCAGAGACCAGACGGTCATCATTAGTTCGGGGGAGGGAGGAGGGGATAACAGCTGATAGAAAAAAAAAAATTCGGCAGAGACACTTAAGGCTGCTTACGTGTAAGAATGCGAAATCATTCCTACACGCTGCGTATTCCGACAAGCAGCGATATGACGTTACGGTCGAAACGTTGGCCAGATCTATTTTGTTGACCCAATATTTGCTATGTTACCAAAAACGAAACTTTTAGCTGGTGTATATCGATGATTGTATTTTTAAAAAAAATGTTGAGTTTGAGGAGCTTAGGGGCTTACCGCCTCCCTCCTGGTCACACGAGGACTTCCCTAAAAGAGAAATAGAACGCGTTTTAAATCGAAAGACAGGTTGCGGTTTGGTAGTCTTGTGCTACTGCTACCTTACGTACACTTGAACTGCTTTTTGACTCGAATAGATTGCAAGTAGTTCGAGTTTAATTCATTGCTCTGGACAAAACTCTCTCCCCCTACCCTACCCCCCCCCCCCCCCCGCGGCTATTGGAGATTTCGTGGTTTTGTTTGCGACTCTTAGGCAGGGTCAGCCTGGCCACCCCTGATCTAGCGTATTGCCTTTTGGCCACGTAGGCACAACTCATCGATTGTCAAAGCCGAATGCTGAGGGGCCTAGACAATTCTCCACATAGAGCCGGTAACATTGTCAGGTTGAGGACGATAATTAAAAATGGTTTTAACTATGATGTGTACGTTCAAAGTCACATCATAATTTAAACACGCCCTTTTCAGGGTAATTTTTATGTTAGGAGAGAAGAGGGTGCGGATTTTTAACCAATCGTTTCGCACGGAATGTTTTTTTTTCTTTTTTACGCGATTAATATATTTATGGTTATATCACGGACGCCTGAAATATTTGAGACGATGAAAAGTATTGATGTTGGGGATGTCAGTGACCCTTTAAGCCTAGACTGTATCCTTTCACGGCCCATCCGAACAAAACCTCTATTTGGTGGCATACCCCGATTGGTAATTTATTATTTGAATCATATTATACATTCGTTCTAGAAACCATTCCAGAAACGGGTTCCTGGCCGGTGCCGTTTTCAGCGTTCGTGCATCGTACATTGATCTCTTTCTGAAGCCTCGAACGTACGAGAGTTGAGATGCAATGCTCACAGTCTGGGCTACAGTTGTACTGTGAATTTCAACACGAGAACAGCACATTGGCAACCCAGCTCACGTGAATAAGGCGGGTGTAGAGCATGTTCAACGGCAGTGGAGAATATGAAAATACTTATTTTCCGCCGCGATAGACGAAGTTAAAGGGGACCATGAAATGATTTTTCAACATCATCCCTGTTAGCTTAAATCCCAAAATCAAAAGCGAAACGAGAAATCACGTGATCCGGACGTAGTATTTCACTGGAACCGATGACTCCAAGCTTCCACCGTGCTTTTCAAGGTGACCATGGAACTTGTGATTCGCGAGTGATGATAAGAGCCGTCATGGCACCCATTGGCCAGGAACGCGAATCTAAATATTTGTCGACGGATTGAATGTTGACGAGCGCATACGTCCGAGTGACGCATTGCTCGTGTCCAACTGGTGAGCTGGGTTCGGATGACGTGTTCGGTCATTGCGGACGCACCACAGTGAAAAGCCGAAGATCATTAGAAGGAAAGGAGGTCATAAATAGTCCGCAATATTTTCAAATTTTCGTACCGAAAAGCAGGCTTTTGGCTTTCTACCCTCGTGTACTAGTTTTCTTTATGGTGCACTAAATTGTATGCGATTAGCGAAGTCCCAATTTAACCCAGCCAAAAATTCATTTCATGGTCTCTTTAATTGTAGTGAAAACGAGTTCGTGCCACGTGTCTCGTCTTTCCCATCGTTACTTTTATTCTATGCCAACAGTTCTTTCAAATAGCTGAAGCCCAAGTCAAAAGTAGCCATTAAATATATTAAGACTCTTCTCAGGCACAGCAAGGCAAGAAAAAGTATTTACTAAAGCTTCCTAATTTTGTACATTTTAGGAAGAATGTAGTGGCGAATAGCATGAGTAGTGAACTAAAAAAACACATTTCTCTTTAAAACAAAAATGTCCGACATGCTTGTTAGTTGGTGCTACGCGTAAAAGATGGTATCAGGGGACTTTAAATCAGATTAATTAATGTTAACGTAACTGCGAACTGAAGGCGCTAAAAAAATTGTCACTTTGCGTTCTTCCGCGATCCGCTCCTGGTATTTGGAGCGACATGCATGCAAGCTATGCATTATGAAAACATGTTACTTATTTTCATGGTAAGCAAAGGGAGTGCTTTCTGATCTACTAATTTCATTGTTAAGGCTCGTTCACACAGTTGCGTCGACTGCTTTGCCCTGCGTTGCGTCGTGCTGCACAGCGCTTCCCCATTGGCTCGTCGTAAGTGTCACCATAGCAACAGCTAGACGCAAGCAGTTTTAATAATGCGCAAGTGGTTGCAGTTGCAGTCGAATGCAACTCTGTGAACGAACCTTTAGTGTGCTAATGTTTCCGCCTCCAAAAAGTGGAGACAAAACAAGCATAACTGTTAAACCGCCAGTTGACGCATAAATTGTTAGCCAGAGAAACCGCAATATTTTTTACTATAAACACGTTTTCACCGCCACTACCATCGCTGAACACTGTATGGTTATCCGATAGTTCGTTGTGATTTGGATGAGTGTGACAATTATGAGCTCTGCTGAAGCCCGTGACATAGAAGTTCAGGGCGAGGGAAAGGAAGACTGGGAGGAGGAAGCAGTCGGAATGCTGGAGCGAGGGGGATGTTACCTCCACTCCTCTCCAGCAATCCACCTGCTTCCTCCTCCCCTGCCTTCGTTTCCCTCGCCCTGAACTCCCCGACTCTAGGTACGCTGCGCGATATGCACTGTTAAGAGTAAACAGGACACCACCGCCTTTGTTCATTTTACTTCAAAAGAGCACAAATATTTGCCGCTTTACATTAGTGACCAAAGTGGCAAATTTCCGCCAGAGTACTAGTCCCTATAACAGCAAGTCTTTAATTCTTGGGAAAAAAGCAGGAAAGAAACTGCGTTAGCTTTTTAACGCCCTGAGACTGATGTGATGTTCTAACTACAAGATAAAAAAATTCAGTTGGAAGCCTCTTTAGACATCATACATTATTTAACCTTAACAAGAAAAAACTTTGAATACGATAGGAAACTTTTAAAATACAAGTTTCAAGATAAATTTTCGCAAAAATAAAATTTCTAAGCTTGTTACGTATGAAGAGCTTTTAATATGGTCTAAAATATCCGATAAAAATCAGATATCATATGATATGCAGTTGGACATATAGGACCGTACGTTTGAAGGACATATTCCAAGATGCAAAGCTAGCTTGGTCTTTGCGCCACTTCGTCTGCCCAAAAAATTGTTTATTTCTTGGCACTTAGGCGTAGGTAACTCGCTCACGATAAACAGAGTACAATTGGCGGGACGCGACAGGCCGGATTAGCGTGACACTCCACCAAAACGGTCGTCAGAAGACAATTCGGCACACGTCAGCCTTCATGCTTGGCAGATGCTGGACACGTGAGCGTGCAGGCTGCATTGTTCTCCCAGGACCGAAGGCTGAAGGCTGAAGTAGCTTCCCCTGAAGATGAGACAGGTCGATGAGACAGGGTCGCCTTCTGCCCCTGCTACGTCCTTGCGCGATTCAACTTCAGATTTGCCATTTGCCTTGCCCCCCCAGCCACTTAGACTACGCGAGTAACATCCGCAGAAGAGCCATTCTTGTGGTAGTGGTACCCTCTGTTGCGGTTTATTCGTTTGCCACCAATTATTACGCAGTTAATTACAACTTCAGAAAACGCGGGGATGTGTGCCCGGTAGCCCTCAATTTGTTGTCGAATTCGTGAAACCTACCTGGGCCTCTATATACATTCACATACTTTTTTCAAGATGTGTTGACTGCATTAGAGCACGACCGCACAATATCAACGTCCGATTGCATTTATACAGCGCAAAGAACCATTTCATGACACACAAACACTGCGTAACTTGCAAAAACCAAATCAATTTACAGCAGAATGTCACATGCTTTGTTTTTCCGAAAAGCGCCCATGAAAGGAATATGTACCGATGGAAGGAAATATAACAAAATATATTTATTTTTACTTGTTTGAGAATACTGCCGGCCAACTTTTGAGGGCCAAGACATGATAAAACATCAGAAACGATCAATAAGCCGAATAAACACAACAACAACAATTAACAAAAAGGTAAACTTAGTCATTTTATGACGGAAAAAAGTTCATCAACTGCATTTACAAATGAAGCGGTAGAAACACTCGCTGTCACACTTGGGAGCAACTCATTCCACTCATAAAAAAAAAACGAGAAAAAAAAAGAGTAATTAAAGAAAAAATCTTTTCTACAACAGAACTTAAGAGCAAATTCTCGTTCTGCTTTGATATCACGACTGACGTTATACTGCTAATAATATTCAAAATTTAAACCAGCTTTATTATGCGTTATATTATGTAAAAGTTTTCTTTCCTTCGACTTGATAACATACACACTCCGGAGGCGGCGGTGTACTACGGTGTCACGTGCGAATGTTTGCCGTATGAGTTATTTATAAATAAATCTAATAGATTTTTGAAGGCCTCCTAATCGGTCGATGAGCGATCGCGAGTGTGGGTCCCATACGATGTCAGCATATTCCAGCAAAAGAACGAATCAGCGATTTATAGGCAGTCAACTTTGTCGTAGGAGTACAGTGACGCATTTTCCTACGTAGCGACGACGGCTTACTTGGCGCTTTTGTGATAATCAGCTCAATATGAATAGCCCAGCTTAAGTTGGACGTGATAGTAATACCCATATAATTATACTCATTATTTACTTCTAAGGCATTTGAATGAACACAGGGTGTCTCAAATAGCGCCCAGGCTCTTCAAAACCGACCGCAAAAATCGGTTTCTTGACCTATCGCGCTACGACTTTGTGCAGCGTTGCCCGCAGGTGGTGCATTTTTCCATAAAATTTGCAAAGAGCACACTTACCTAAAGACAAAAGTAAAAACAAAAGGCTTAACTGCTATGGAAACGCAGCGAAGCCACCAGTCTGCAAACAATACGGCGCCGTTTCGCACGGGAGACAAGAGATGGCACAAGTGGTCGCGGCGCCAACTTCCGCCAACGAACGAACATACCGCGCCGAGAGCCGGCGTCAAATGGCAGACGCTATTTTCAACTCAAAAGCAGCGCGAGCTTTTTCGATGTCAGTTGCCAATGCATGAATTTATCCTCCTTAGTAATGAAACATATTGCATGGACATATAATCGAATAAAAAAATCGTTTGTTGGATTGTTTTTATTGTATTTTTCGGGGTACTTGTCTGCTTTGCAGGAGTTCTCGCCGCCTGCAGTCTGCTATTTGAAGCCAGCTCTCGGCGCCGTATGCTCGTTTGCTGGCGGCACTTGGCGTTGCGACCGCTTGCGCCATCTCTTGTCTCCCGCGCCAAACGACGCCCTATTGTTTGAGGAGCGGTGGCCTCGCTGCGTTTCCATAGAAGTTAAGCCTTTTCCCTTTTTTACTTTTTCCTCAGGTAAGTTCGCTTTTTTGGCAGATTTTATAGAAAAAAGGCACCACCTGTGGGCCACGCTGCACAAAATCGTAGCGCTATGGTTAATAAACCGATTTTCGCGGCCGATTTAAAGTGCCCTGGCCGCTATTTGAGACACCCTGTCGTATAAAAAAAAAGGCACCTTCTTCAGTGTAATTGACATTTGCACACAATTCTTGACGTTAAGATCCATTTGACATTTTTGACACCACAATAAAATCATTTGAATACTCTCTTCTATGCATTTTGTTAGATACACAAGATATCTTAGAAAACAATACACGATCATCAGTAAAAAACGACACTGTCTGTATCGAGGGCTTATCAACTCGCAGGTCGTTTATAAAAACCAAAAAGAGCAACGGTCCGAGTACCGAGCCCTGAGGCACTCCAGAAAGAACAGGTAACTCTATGATTCGGAGTTGCCTACACAAACTGTTTACGATTCGTAAGGTATGAGTCTATCCACCTCCAGTACGCCCCCCCCCCCCCGATCCTTGCCTAACACTTGCTTCAATTTATGCAGTAACTTGCTATACGAAATCCTGCCAAACGCCTTCACAAAATCTAAGATGACAGCGTCGAATCGACCATTGTTATCAATCACTGAACCAAAATTGTGGAAGGTATGAAGAAGCTGCGTCACTGTCGAAAAGAATCGTCGGAACACGTGTTAATAATCTACTAAGAAAGTTTCTTTTACGTTTACGTTTAAAAATATGTGGCCTCAAACAAATATTAGCAACTCTAAAAAAAAAAAGAAAAGTCAATGCTAAAACAAGTTGCACAGCGAAAATCGCATGATGAAAAGCGTGACCAGTTATTGCAACCATGGCCAGAAATTTGCGACAGGCGCTTCTAGTTCACTTATCTGTCTCTACGTGGCGTATTCACCTTTATCTTTTACGCCGTGGGCAAATTTCCGCCAAAGCGGAGTGTGTGCCGAGTGAAAAAAACAAAAAAACAGTAACTTCAAAGATAAAAGAGGATGAGAATAATGAGTGTCTTGCAGTTGCGACATACTGATAACTTTATCATTCTCCACTACCATTTCATGTCGATACTGCGTCTAAGGAAGAACATCGAAACTTCTAAACAATTTTCGCAGAATTCATCGCACTCATTTCCATAGTTCTTATAGTTAACTCGGAGAGCGATATATTTGGGTACCTTCAGATACAACTGTGTTGTGGGTGAGTATAGGGCATAAAACTCATGTTATTATTAGTTATTGA